>SNQJ01S0178405.1:5058-16128 GCA_010110895.2 Picea sitchensis | reverse complement strand
TGCCCCAATAGCACTTACTCTATTGGACCGCCTTCACTGGCCACCACAAAAAGCACTCAAGAATCAAAGAAAGTGATGCCTCCCCAAGTGGGATACTCAACACTTTCTTGATTCACACCACAACAATCAATAAACAAGATATTCAATGTTTTACTTAAGTTACTCACATAGATATAACACATAAACCATAAAGTTGCACTTAAGATAAAATGATCAATGAGATTATCACCAAAGTGTTTTCCTATCGATACATCTAATTCCCCCAAACATACATAGGTGATCTATGCAACTAAGTGTTTAAGGAGTTGCTTAAAGATTTTGTAAATTTTAATTCCCTTCCCCCTAAACTATGTGTGTGCTTCAAGCTTCCTCCTCCCTTGGCCAAATAACTGCCCGGTGCTCAAGATAGTAAGGCAACGAGGCCCACCCTAGCTTCTCAAGTCAGCCCTGACAGTAAGAGTACTTCCTGGAAAGGATCTCCCCTACGAAATCACGAGAACGGTCCCCCGCCTCTTCCTTCCATTGTTTTCCTCAAACCCGTTTTAGATGGTGGAGGTGGTTGTAAAAAGCCCCTAAAATGTTGTCTAAGTGTTGTTATGACCCGCGGGTGGGTCTTTTACTGTGTTGGGTGAATTTTAGAAGTGTTTTAGTGCTTCAAAATTTGACGTTTAAGGGTATGGCCGAAATGAAAATGCTCATAAAAATGTGTTTAACAGCTTGAAAATAAAGAGCATTCACCACATGGAACTTAAATGGAAATGATACAATAGATATGCCAATTAATTATAAACCATTCCACATAAAGATTGCAAGTTGAGTGTGAGATTTAAGCAAGAACAACTTGCTACATAAAACAAAAAATAAAACTTACTTGAAAAAGTCTTTGTTATGTATGTGAGTGATCAATCCATAAAACAAGATAACTTAAACTTAATGAGTGCTTGAAAAGTAGATCTGAAAATGAAAATGTCCTAAAACATGAGATAATGCCACAATAGATAAAAGAACATTAAGCACTAGATGAGCATTCCATCACCATTTAGACATTTAACTTAGGATTTAAGATATACCATCATCAAAACATGTTTAAGTGTTAAACCATGTGAAGGATATAAGCATTTAAGGAAAGAAAGATTTAACAAGTTAATACTTATGATCTTAAACCAACATGAAAGAGCAAGCACCACTTGTCTTAGTGAAAATATTAAGAAACTATGAGATCTAAGATTGCTTATCCATGAGTGTGTTAATCATTAAGTGAAAGATATGCTTAGATAATGAAGATTAAACAATACTATGGAAAGATCTTAAACCATGACCAAATCAAATATGCTACAAGTATAAGCAAGCTAAATGATTTATGTTACTAAAGATTTAGCATTTAGAATATATTATAAACCATTTAACCATTTAACCATAAGATCTTGACCATATGAAATGAGATCTAATGAAAAGAAACTATTATGTGTGATTACTAATTAGGTTGTTCAACCATTAAGCATAAAATCACCACAAGAGGATTAATTTCCCTTAGGCCGTGCGGTTTTGGGGATAACTCTCCCAAGGTGCCGGTCATATTAGATTATTAGAAAATAAATAACTTAATGAAAGAATAAAACTACCTACAATGGCCAAGGTGGAGGCAAGCCTTCCTTTATTGGCCAAAGAGGGTTATCTAGGCTACAACAAATTAATGAAATGAAAGAAAAAAAAATAAACTAACAATTATATGGACAAAGAATAAACTAAGCTAAAGATAAAATAAACTAATCTAAGCTAGCTTGTGATTATGGATCCAAAAGAATGAGGAAAATATGGAAGAAAACTTGGAATTTGAAGGAGAGAAAGTGAGAAAGTGTTACCCAACCGAAAAGTAGTTTGTTGGGAAGTCTTCTAGGTGTTCTTGGGCAGCATATCCCCTTAGATCTGTCACTAACCTGCAAAAAATAGCAAGCAAAAGCTTGCTGGAAATGCTGCAAAACACACCAAATATGTTACAGAAAATTTCTGTTTTTACACAGAAATTTTCAGCATAAAAATCAGAAATATAAATTTGATATTTTGACCTATCTAAGAGATGGTTAGCTACAGAAAATAAAGTGGAATGACAGCAATATATCAGATCCAAAAGAAAAGGCAAGGAGTTTATGCAAGCTATGGCTGAAAACTGCTCTAAAGTCTCTTCCAAACCAAAACTTGTGAAGCAAATCTGCACACTAAACACAATGTGAGTTCATAGCAGCATAGTATGAGGATTAGTATAGAAATAATGAACTAATTCACAACCCTATCTAATCAGCATACATAGATCATCAACACTAATGTTTATTTGACCTACCCAAGTAAACTAATTTACCCAAGATGCTAGCAAATGAAACCACACAATGCAAAAGAACAAGATCACCTCATATGTAGTAGATAAACAAGACTAATCTTAGCTGATCCAAAGTCCTCCAAAGCTTTTTCTTATTGCATCCAAAATGTGAGAGCCTTGGGCAACTAATTGCTCCAAAGATCTCAAGAGAAAATGAGTGAGTGAAAGATGGCAAGAGCAAGAAGATGGCAAAATTTCGGTAGCATAACTTTAGCTCAAAGAATGGTAAAAAAAAAAGTGTGAGGAAGGCTTCTTTTTATACCTCAAGAGGCCAAGAGAAAGCACTTGGATGAGTGCCAAGTGTTAGTTTGGGAGAAAGAGCATCAATCTCAAGAGGAGGGACGCCCCAGTTAGGGTTTGAATGAGAGATTGATGAGTTGGATGGATGGGATTTGTCTTGGGATGAAGTAATAGGCTAGGGAGGGCGCACTTGTCATAAGAGAGAGGCCCACTTGCTATTTTGGGAGGTTGCGGTTAGGTTTTGAGTTAGGGAGATGAGTCTCCAACAAAGGGGGCGTGAGGTTTGGAGAGGATAGAGTGAGAGTTAAGTTAGGTTTTGGGTTTAGTTAGGGTTTTGGAAGGTTAGGAGGGGCGCTCCTCATGTGAGAGGGGCTCACTCCAAGTTCCTAGGCATGAATCAAGGAATTGGTTAGTGGGGGGTCGTTTTTCCCCTTAGGGCAAGGTTTAGAGAGGTGAGGGGGTGAGTAAATAGGTTGAATTAAGTTGTGAAGTTGTGGGTTTGGGTTTGGGTAGGTTAGGAGGGTCTAACTTGCCACTTGCCACCTTAACACTCACTCACCAACTCAAAATTACAATGTAATTGACATTTTGATAATGTCATCTTAGCAATTAAAATTGTCGTTTTGACTAAGACTGACTCTGAGTGGACTAAGACATACTAAACTTAGTCCGACTGAGCTGAAACTTGGTCTATGGGTGTAGGGGGTGCTATTCCATTTCTTTTGAGCACAAATACCCCTATCAAAAACCCAAAGACCCAGTTTTTACAACATTAGCTCAAAAAATAAATNNNTGTCTGGGCATGGTCATTTACAACATTCCTAAACAAAGGCTACCAAAAGATGAGACCATTAGAGCGCCTTTCACCACTTTGGAGGAAATTATTGCATGTGTGGAGGGAAAAACTCAAGGGAAGTCGGCCAGGCCCTAAAGCCCGGTCAACAACCTGAGAATAAAAAACCCTTTGTNNNNAGTTAAGTTCTAGGAGTTAGTTTTAATTATTTACAAGGTTTGGGGGATTCTAATCCTAAAATGCTAAGGCAACAATGCAAGGTGCAAGGGTTAGCATGTAAATCAAGTCTTTTCCCTAGGTCAACTAAGACTAGTGCCTAAAGATTGGGCAAGGGGTCAACTATGTTAACGGGTGTTTCGTTACAAGTATATTACAAGTTACTTACAAGATTACAAAAGAATCAATTAAACCAATGAATATCAGATACAGGTACTTACAAAAGAATTACAATATATCTATTCACAAATGAGATATCCACAAGGTACTTGATGAAATATTTACAAATAAAGAATAATAGATTACAACAGCAAGCTAACCAATTATCTATTTGTGTTTGTGCAGGATATCAAAAGACTAAAGCATCACGTCACATCACCGCATTTATGAGATCATCATCAACACATTAATATCATCAAGAAGATTTAGAGGATTTAAGCACAAATGTTATTGTTAAGACTTGAAGATGATCTCCACTCTTGATTATTAAACCCACAAGTGATCTATTAGGTTTGGTCTAGGGTTTAATTTTTAGGCTTTATTAAGATTTATCAAATTTTATTAAAGCTTTCACCAAAGCCGCCTCCTCCTATTGCCAAATATTTGTTGGATGCTCAATAAGTGTTGCCACCCTAACTTCACAAATCAACCCAAAACAAGAGTACTTCCCGGAGAGAACACACGCCTAGTGCGCCACGGGACAGTCTCCTGCCACTAACCTCCGTTGTTTTCCTCAAGCCCCGTTTTAGATGGTGAAGATGGTGGTCTAAGGTGCCCTAAATAGTCTATTAAGTATTTATATGGATTAGGTAGACTTTTAGGTGATTATTAGAGTGTTTAGAAGATTTTAAGATACTTTAAAATTGCAATTTAGTGATATGGCCGAAACAGTTATTAGCTTTTAGGTGTGTTTCTTCTAGCTTATGCAATTCAAGTATATCAACACATGTAAAGCAAATAAAGATGGCTGAAGAAAATTTACGAATATCACATGCACTTAAAGAGCTTGCTATGAAAGAAAAGCACTAGGGCAAGAACAACTTGCCTTCAAGAGATTGAAAGAAAATTTAGTGTGTGTTTGCCTTATCAACCATTCAATAACATTCAAGCCTAAGCAAGTGGCTTCCAATAGATGTAAGCAATAGGAGAATAAACCAATTACTTGTCAAGCACTTAGATGTTAAGCATTTAAGATCTAAACCATGTGCATGAGAGAGGGAGAAAATAGACTTGAAAATAAACTAAGCAATATGATAGATCTAGTTAGATTACTTAAGTGTTGCCCAATAGGCTTAAGATTATGATGTAGATCTAAAACATAAGCAATTATATCATTGAACCATAGATCACATTGATCACATCAACACTTAGCCTTATCTATTGGGGTATTCCTCTCCCAACTAGGTAGGTATTATTAGTTAGGTTAATTTCTTTTGATATTTAGAGATTAGGGCAAACAAGAAAAGATTAAGAGAGAGAAGAAACTAAGCAAGTAAACTATCAAGCAAGCAAGCAAAGGTAAACCTACCCCACGTCTTAGGTTGAGAAGGTGCCCCTCACCTTCTAAACCTCACGTCTTAGCTAGAATGAAAAGCAAAAATGCTAAGAAATGAAACCCTAGCTAGATCTATGCTACCCAACAAGCTCACACAAAAAGGGAGGTCGTACCACTCCTTCCTCTATAGGTGTGAACCACTAACAAGCAAGAGAAAGAGGCAAAAATGTACCAAAATGAAAAAAAATGAAAGGTAGGGTCGAGAGATAGCTACCAAACCCCTTGGAGGGCCTTCTAGTGTTGTGTGGATGTCCTTTGGGCAGCCAATACTCCTCTCAATCAGATCTGAAACCTGCAAAACCAGCAAGCTATGCTTGCTAGAAAAGCTACACACAACCAAGAAAAATGATAGAAAAACCCTTGCCTTTTAGGGCAAGAACTTTTCACAAGGACAAAAGAGTATATGTGATATAAATGACCTATCTAAACATGTTATGCTAGCTGAAAAATGGATATGTATGAACAGCAATATAGATGAAGAGTAAAGGGTTAGAGAAATGGAATGTATGAGTGTCTCAAGAGACCCTTCTCCTTGAAGGAGTTCCCAATGAAACCCTTGAAGTATAAAACTGCAAAACTTCCTCAAGTGATGTGCATACAAGAGATAATATGTTGATGTATGTAAATAAAACGACACTTCAATCCTATCTAATACATCAAGATAGATAAATCCATAAGCATACGCATTAATAGATCTACTTAGATAACACTTTACCTAAGATCAAAAGTTGCAATCACCCAAAGAAATTGATACAATGTTACCTCATAAGCATAAGAAGATCAAGCATACACATTGCTCCTCTAGTTATCCTCCAAAGTTTCTCCTTTATTATTACTCAAGAAAATAGATCTTGGAGAGAAAATACTCCAAAACCCTAAGAGCATAGAATGGAAAAATGGAATAATGGAAAGAGAGAGAAAGAGAGATGAAAATCAAGTAGCATAACAATAGCTCAAGATATGGTGTCTTGGGAGAGAAAAATGAGAACTATTTATACTTGGAGAGGCAAACCTACCTCTCTTGGATCTAAGCCAAGTGTACACGACCAAGCAAATGAGTAGATCTCAAGGCTAGGGCGCACCCCTTAGGATTTGCACAATAGATCTAGGGTGTAGAAAAATAGAAAAAAGGCTCGGATAGATCCAAGGGTGTGTAGGAAGCATGGGATTTGTGCCAAGGTAAGTGAAAGGTCACAAATAATTTTTTTAAAATTATTTGGTTGAGTTCCAAGAAGAGGAAGGGTGCACCTCTTGGGATGAGGGAAAGGTAAGGAAGGGTGAGAGATGGGTGAGGGGTGTTGGGATCACACAAAACCCATAGGAGAGGTTGTGGGATCTGTGCTAGGGCAAAGAAACAAACTCAAACCAATAAAAACGAATTTTCATTGGAGAGACAAAAAGGGGGGCGTAACTCTCTTGGAAAGCGCTCCACAAGGTCAAAAATCAAATAAAATGAAGGGATGAGTGAGGTAGAGTGAGTGGGGTCATCTCTAGGGGTGATGTAGAGGTCAAATGAAGTCAAAGCTCAAGAGAGGGGTCCAAAATCAAGTCACAAATTAATTAAAAAAGGAAAAAAGTCAATCCCCCTAGGGGGGCGTGATTTTTGAGTGTGGAAGGTGGGAAAGGGGTTAGAAAAGGTTGGAAAAGGTTGGGAGGTTAAAGTTATGCTTAGGGGGTCTCTCTCTAACCATCATTTCAACTTTTCACATCTTCTAACTCATTATTACAACTTTTACATTTGGCCATGTTCGGACTTTAGCAATTAAAATTGTTGTTTTAAACTGACTAACACTCCGGGTGGACAAACCCATGACTAAAGTTGTCTGACTGAGCTTAAACTTGGTCCATGGATGTAGGGGGTGCTATTCCATTTCTTTTGAGCACAAATACCCCTATCAAAAGTCCAAGGACCTAGTTTTTACAATTATTGCTCAAAAATAATCAATTAATTAAATAATTAAACCTCCAAACTTAGGAAAAGTTAATTAAAAATTAATTAATTAAAAAAAATTGACTTAGACTCAACGGAATTCTGTGAAACTTTCTAAGATGTCTTGCATGGTCATTTACAATGATTCCCTATAATAGTTACCAAAACATAAGCCCACTGGAACATCATTCACCACTTTGGAGGACTTATAGCAAGTGTGAGAGAAAAACTCAAGGGAAATCAGTCAGGCTGAAAAACCCAACTGATAACCTGAGGATAAAAAACCCTCGATGAAAGGAACTCTCCCAGTGAACCGATCCCAAGGTAACTGACCTAGACATGACTCATGCAGACCTATTACATTATTAACCCACACAGGGGTGCAGAAATTACAATTACAAAAAGAAGTGTTGGGGCCAAACATGCCATGTAGAACCAAAGTCTTCGACAAATGGCATCTGATGATGCATCTCTTCATGGCACATGAGTTGACCACCTGTGCTAAATGGGCGGTCAACAGGGCGCTCCACATGCAAACCCTAGTCTACCTCATCATAAACCACTCCAAGTGACAAACCAAACCACATAAGCAAGGGCACTCACATCATAAGCCTCTAACTAGGTCAAAATGAGTCAACTAGCCATTGTGAGAGCTAGGATTACATCAAGATATGTGCATAAGAGGAGCGCTCCACTAGGAGTAATAGGCCATGCCATCACAAAGTGCTCTAGGTGTCAAATCCTCCACGGAAGCAAGGGTGCTCTCACCATGGGGTAAATATCATCACCCATCATCCACGAGTCAAACTATCTAAACCATGTGCAAAATAACCACTACCCCAATAACATTGAGAAACATCTTATGTGTAAAGGGTGACCATCATGTAGCAAACCATGAAGAGAGAACCAATCCATGACAATCAATCAAGGAGAAAATGAATCTCCTCCACTAAGACACCATCCAATAAAGCCCAATAGTCCATGATGCATAATTGAAAAAAAACTTCTATCTGAATTCCAGCCTTTGGAAGGCTAGAATCATCATGCCACCCTGCAAATCCCTTAATCACGTGATGAAAATCACATGTGCAATCCTCATACAATATGAGAGATAACAGGTACGAGATCCAGTTAAAAGAAATCAAAAAGATGAACACTAAAAAAAAGATTGAAGCAGAAGAATGAAGAAGACCAAAAATGAAGATTATAGAAGACAAAAGGCAAAGGATTTTAGAAGACTGAAGACAGTTGATAGGACCAATTAAAGGACCAAAGATTTAAAAGACCAAAAGAAATGAGAATTCAATCACGAATATTCATCAAGGGGGGGTATGAAGGATTAACTCCTACTTGTGATATTGATGAATACATTGTAATATGTGAATGAAGTAGAGTATGCATAAAAGTCTATGTATGAATCAAAGATGAGTACAAGGAGAGAAGTCAAGCATGAGGATCTCATAGAATGAGTTGAGAGATTTCGGGAGAGATTATTGGAGAAAGTTGTGGAGATGGTTGAACAGAATATGTTGTTATGACATACTTTTCATGGTCACCTAAAGCTATATAAAAGAACCAATTGTACAATACAAATGCATACGGGAATGAAATGATTTAATAAAATTTCCCCTTCGGGGGTTTCTTGAGTGTAAACTCTGTGTCCCTTGCTTAGTATGTGTTTGAGTTTATTTTCTGTTGAATCTTATACCCAACATAGATAGCTCAAGACTACCCAACATAGATAGCTCAAGACCAATAGACACCCAAGATAACATGGAAAGCATATAACTTGGCACAATCATTCTATGATGCCTCGTGAGGACTAAATGAATGCCATATGTCACTTTCTAGGATACGAGGCAACAGAAGTAGGGAGATTCTCGAGTAACAATCAACATCTATGCCCATATTGACCAACAGGCTATAACATAACTTTCTAGTACATTTTAAAATGTAATTTACAACTCCTACTAATCTTAAGTTTTGTGATCATATTCAGGACTCATGAACTCCTAAGCTTCTATTTCAAACTACAAAGGCTTCATTAATGTTGATTACTTCACCAGAAACTCTTATTTAGTTGTTTCAGAATCTCTCTTCTTGACCATTGCCATCCAGTGTTTAATTTCGAGACAGGAGAATTTTCATTATTAGCTCAGAAGAAATTATACTTACCACAAGGTCCCAAGGGCAGCATATGGCTGCAGCTCCAGCTAGAGGTGTCTTCTCTCCCTCCTCGCCAAGATATTTCACCTGAAAAATAAAGTGAGCATTAATTAATCAAATACATACAAGATGAAAGTTTACATCTGTCAAGAAATATTACAATCTGACACCGATGTTGACAGATGTCTGTAGTGACATTTATCTTTTCTTCTTTTTTTTAAATGCATCTTATATTACATTACTACACAAAAAAGAGCACTTCAAGGTGTACAAATCAATGAGAATTATACTGACTACCCCTCCCTACATAGGCAAGGAGTGCTAACCCCAACCTCAAGAGAATCTACATCCTTTTGAAAAATGCCAATTCTAATTGAAACCGTAACTGCTTATCTTACTCTAGAGTCTAAACACTGCAGTCTCTCCCAAATGAAAAACCATTGAAAGAATTGCGGTGAGACTTTTCTAGAACTTAGAAAAAGATGTGATGCTGCTAAAGAATTCTTTAAAGTAACCGGGAGAGCAGCTTGAAAAAAATGAAACGAAAGAATAATTAATAACATATCTTATTCCCATGCCAATTGCGTCATATGTTGGAAATCATGGTTAGCTCACCCATATTGCAATTTTAAGGGATGAGAATTGTTAAGGTAGACATTGGTCAGACAATTGAATTAAGTACAAGATCAAATTTACATATTTCAGGAGATTTCTAGCTGGTAATTGTCCACACTTAGAAATCATATCATGTTTACATACATGGCTAAAGATGGCAAGGTTGATAACAGAGACAACAATACCAGTATATTTGCACCGATACTTGTCCCAACTGCTAGCAAAGGCGCTTTAGGGTGCTCATGATGCACATAAGCAATAACCCTCCGCAGATCTTCTGTCCACCCAGCATTGTAAAAGCGATCCGACTGCCAAAATGAATAAAAAACAAAGTGGATAAGGAAATGAGTCGATCAGAACATTTAGAAAAGTGTAGTAAGGCCCTTTATATAGGTGTTGGTGTTACAAACTTCAATTAAATATATAAAAACAAAACCAAATGAAATAGGAAAATAACCATGCAATGGAATTTCTTTGACTTGGTTTTCAAACCAACGTAATAAAAAACGGCCGTAAATACTTATAACCAAGGATTAAAACATACACCAACTCCATGATTTTACCAAAAACGTACCCCCACTAGAAAATGCCTTGGTCCTCAAAAATCTTCAGCTATGTTTGCAACTAGCCTTTTGAAAATATATGAAATTAAAATCTTTTCATTGGAAGGTGATGTACAGAAACCCAATGAGCAGAAGCTTATGCATCTGGGGAGTTGAATTGGCCCACATGTTACCATTAACATTAACACCATTAACTCACATATGACTTCACACACTTTAGAACTTACCTATAGTTAATGACTGTCCTGGCATCTCAGCCTTTCCTGCCAGCCAGGCCAAGGCCTAAAAAATGCACAAAATCAAGAAAATATGCATTCTACATCTGTCACTGAGGAGAATGACACCCCCAAAACAAGATGATCTGAACCATTAGACCCCATCAACACATCCACAATAGGAGGCTTACCAGAGAAGATGACACCATCATGGGGCCCGTGAAGCCAGACCAACCACGATTGAATACATCTATCACCATGCCTAAAATTATATCGGGTAAACTAACCCCCATAATCAATGCTCTTCTTTTTCCAGTTAGGGTCAAAAACGTGTAAAACTACCTTGCATATGTTCCATGCCTGCTTCTTGGACCCTAAAATAATGCTTCTAACACCACCATCC
>SNQJ01S0178404.1:0-19678 GCA_010110895.2 Picea sitchensis | reverse complement strand
TTTTAGTTCTCTGATTGATTGAGACTCCATGCCCAATAGATTTAGGCCACTGATTTGAGAGGTTTACAACCCTTTTATTCGGCTTGTTGCCTTATTTCCTATGCCATGTTTGTCCTTTGTTTTGTTTTATTATCGAAAATATGGCCATCGTGCTTTTATGATCAAGTGTTGTTTGGTGCAATTGAGTATCCCATATTTTAAAATCATATGAGAGAGCCCTCTTAGGCTAGAAGGGCCATCTTGCTAGTCAGAATTTGGCTGAAAATGTACTAGGCATTTCTCTTTTGCAACCAAGAGAAATCTCTAGTAACAACAAGAACTATGTTTCCTCAGTGATGAAGGGATGGGAGGTAGTTCTCATAACCATTATACTTAACATTAGTTCATTATACCTTATACCATGTGCACAAAAACATAATAAAATGTAACAGATTCATAGCAGCATAACATATATCAGATGTGTGCAATAAATAGAACAATAACATCATAACACACATAGACACCATATTCAATGTAGTTCACCCAATATGGTCTACATCCACAACAACCAACTTCTTATTATATTATTTAGAATCTTCATTACAAATATGTGTATTGCGCTCATACATTATGCCCTTGTCATTCTCTTTTTTTTCTTCTATCTATGTCTCTCTTCACTCTTTCATTCTCACATACATTCCTACTTACTTATTCACTCATTATTATCATACTAATTTCCATCCCAAAAACCTTACATATTTATACAATTACAATAGGTCTTAGCCCTTGTCAATGGACCCAAAATGCCTAATGATTTTCCTCCTTTCACACGTGTTGATCCAGAAAGTGTGTCAACTTTCTTTCTTTCTTTCGCACGCATTATTTGCTTATATGCAGTTCCCAAAACTTGTCCCAAAACCCTATCCAAACAGGCCCCCAACGCTCACTTGTGGCTCGTCTTGATCCACTCAGGCCTTCTGTTGCAACCCCTTCCACATTGCAACAAACTTCTTGAGAGTTTCCTTTGTGGTTGCGAACTTATCCTTTGCTTCTACTTCTTGCGTCAAAATCCCCTCTATTGTCAGCACGGTAATGGTGGTCTTCAATTTCTCTACACTATCTTGCACTGCTTGCTTCACTATGCCTTGTGCAACTGCAATTTCTTTTGTCACCCGAAAGGCTTCCTCCTGTAGCGGCTCAAGATTCTGCATGAGCATCTATTGTTCATCTCTTATTTGGTTTGTCTCTTGGTGCAACTACTTATTCTCAACTATTGTAGCCATTATATCTGTTGGTGGAAGAGTGCTCATTGTATCTTTGATATTTTGTGCCTTTTCCTACGCAGTATGTAACCTCTGTTCTAATGCTTGTAGCTCTGCATTCTCCAATAATTGAGTCCACAATTGTGTACTTTCTTCATACATCTTTGCACATTCCTCATCCAAACTCATAATACCCTCCATTTTCATCGTTGTTGTTTTCTCTCATTGCTCCCTTTCCTCTGGCGGGGTACTTGGTGTTGTGCAAGTTTCCAAGTATACTATCTTTGTGTGAAATCCTTGAATGGATTCACTTATATTTGTTACTTGCTCTTCCAAATGGGTATACTATTCCATCGGTACCTCTAGTATATTTCTTTATACCTCCTACACTTCCTACTTCAACCTTTCTATTCTTTGTTCAGCCCCATCCCATTCCAGCATGAGTTTACTATACTATGTGTGTAATGCATCGTTGTCTACAACTACTTTTTCCAACTTCATAGAAGTCGAATCTGAGCACAATTGGATCTCTTGTGTAACACGTTCACTGGTAACTATGACAACACTAAGTCAATATGACTTAATGCTTGCATGAGCTCCTGCATTTTTGTCATGGGGAACTCTATATCCCATGTTGATATCTTCATGATTTGACACTCTGTTGATGTTGATGTTGGTTGTGATGTTGTCAGTCATGACTCTGTTGTCTTTGTTGTGCTCTCTATTTTTCTTCTTTTGTTGATTGGGTTGGCACTATCCTTGTTGATTCCAAAATTTTGTGTAATGTAGTTATATGCGCTTGCACATTTGTGTGCATTTCCTCATGTTTCTGTGTATCTCAAAAAAATGCTTCTCCAGTTGCTTCTTTGACTTGATCCCCAATCTTCTCCAAGTCATCTTCAATCAAAGACTAGATATTTGCTTCCTTCGAGGCTTTCCTATTCATATATTTATGTGTTGATATCTCCTTAGGGTGCTCATTTCTCTTCTCTCTAGTGGGTTGTGTTGGTTGAGTGTCTCTTGCACCATTCCCTTGTTCTTCATGTTCATGTTCTTCTTCTTGATCATTTTCTGGTTGTTGTGTCTCCTTCTACGTTGTTTCCAACATAGGGGTTTTCTATTCTTATTCCCAATCATTGACAACCAGACTAACATCTTATTATGTCAACCTGTAGTGAGTCAACAACCATTGTTGATCTGGATCCCTCTTTAGTTGAACTTACATGTGGTGTGGACTTGCTTTAAATCATGCAGTTTCTTTGAATGAATAGTTGTATTTGGTAGAATGCATAGTGTGTCCTCAATGCATTGTCGGATTGTCTCCTTATAGATGTAAAAGGTGATATTGTTATCCAGTTGTTTGTTCTTGTGCGAGATATGACACAATGAAACATATCTTACTGCCAGGTACAATTTTTGCATTCCTTCCAGGAACTAGGTTTCTTCTGGCTCTCTCCAAGAAACTAATGCAATTAAAATCAATAACCAAGCATAATGGAGCTATGTTACTTTCTCTTGTTCTTCCCTACAGTTGGTTAATAACTGGTTCACCAAAAATGTCACCCAATTCATCTATACTCCTACTGCACACTTCTCTGTTGTTGTTATTATTCTTGCCGACACCTGATCTTTGCCACATTTCCTAAGTAACTTGCAAGCCAACACTTGCATCACAAACTTGACATAATCATCGATGATACTCACGATGTCTAATCCATGCACTGCTTAGTTCTTTTTCTTGTGTCTTATCTATGAAGGGTACTGGTTCTTCCCCTGCTAATGACAATCCTGTAACCCATGCAATAATTTGGGTGTCAATTGACACTAGCCTATCCAACCAAAGAAACCCTTGGACGCAACTGAACAATAACTTGACCCAAATATTGATCTTTACACTTCTACCAAAATATGGGATCTCCAACAGGTTTAGTATGCCTATCCATTGCATTCTTGTTTCCCACTCTTATGGCTCAATTGTGACTACAAGTGAATCTGGGTTGGATGATGTGCGCAGGTAATTCTATGGCGCTAACTCTAGAAACTTCTTTAGATATGTAAGGTTGTGGTATGAAAACCTTAGGCTTCCTACTGCACCCAACATATCTCCCTCAATAGTGACCCCAGGTGGAATCACCGCTGTAACAAGATATTAATTTGGCTCTTTGGGCAGTCTAACTTGCTTCATTGTTGGCTTTCTGGGTGGCACATATTCCCTTGGAAAGTTGACTAGATTTGATGCCTCTGCTCTCGGGATTTCTTCTTGCACCAATGATGGTGTCTTATTAGTGTGTGACTTCTTCTTCTGTGGTGTGGATGCTCCTACCTTTGGTGGTGCCATGACTTTCCGTGACTCGAATCTATCTGTAACTCACTCGGATATGTCCTTTGTAAGGGCTGGCTATCCTCTGGCTCTCTGTTTTCTCAAATGTCCAAGAAACAATAACCCTTTCTCGTTGATTGTCAAATATTTTTATATCTTGTTGCTAGCTGTTTCATTCCTCTTCACACCAAAATTCAGAGTCCCATTTGATTGTGTTCACATTCAATTCTCATCCGGATTCTGCATTAAGTTTGTGTCTTCTAGTGGATTGTGGTCTAGATTTTCTAGCCTGACAAACTCTCATCACTGCTTTTCATTTATGACTATGCGTTCAAACCATCTGACCATTATGTTTACTCTTTAATGTCTTTCTTGTCTTCTGCGCGGGTCTTTATCACAACCCTTCAATCCACCTTTCTGTGTGTAGTTCTATTCTCCTTCCTTTATGCAACATTTTCTTGTCGATCTCTTTTTCTACTAATTTGACTTTTTGAACAATGCTCGATTCAAAACTTCAAGATTCTTGTCTCTTTAAATTTTTATTGTGGCTTTCCTCAAGATCTTTTATAGTTTTTTCTTTTCTTTTTCTTTTCTATAATACAGTATAATACAAACACTATGGTACACATACTGTGCAATTGAACTAGTGTGCGCAAGCACGACTGTCCCTATATAATTTCAGTCGACTATATTTTACCAGTACTTCCATGATTTCCCCATTCAATTTCTCCAATAGAATAACACATGATTATGTCATAGATATTATCACATCCAGACCCAACCAGTGCATTTGGAGGTTCCCAGGGTGTTGCAAAAATTTGTTGGCATAGAGAAAAACTAGGTCTCCAATCTGGAACTTCTTTTGTTTAATATGTCTTTCATGCCATGCTTTTTCGTACACTTTCTAAACCTGCTGATGAAATCCTGTGACAAAGTGATCTTCCTCTAGTTCCAATAACTATGACAGTGTTTTCTCTACTGCGCCAGAATCTGTAATCTTTGTTAGCACAACCATGCGTAGAATCGACACAATGAACTCCAAGGGAATGACTTCTTCCTAGCCATATACTAATCAGAATGGTGTTTATCCTGTCAACTTCTTACATGTATTCTAATATTCCCATAGTATTGCATGAATCATCAAGTCTTATTCATCTCTATTTACAATACATCTCTTTGTCAACGCATGCTCCAAGATCTTGTTAAACGCTTCCATTGTTTCATTTTCCTGAGGATGATAAGGTTCTCTTCTAGTGATAAATGTGAAATTATTTTGTCAATGCTACAATCATTTTATTCAAGAAATGAGTTCCATGATCACTCATAAGAATTCTCAGACACCCAAACCTCGTAACAACATTATCAAATAGAAACCACACAATAGTCTCCACACTGCAATCGCTGACAGGTTATGCTTCATCCCAACGGGTCAAGTAATATGTCGCAATGATTATATATCTTGCTCCTGACCTTTTTTGGGTGGGTTCACTAGTCCAATGAAATCAACTTCCCTTTTATCAAAATCCTGCAATGTAACTTGTGGCATCAAAGGCATCTCATGCCTTCTGGATGGCTTCCCAACTCGCTAATAGACATCACAGGTTTGGCATAACTCCTTAGCATCCTTATGAAGGGTGGGTGCAAGATACCAGATACATAAAATATGCAGAACAGAAATGAAATGCTAGAAATGACAGAATAACAGTAAAATATCCAGCATAATCTTCACAATACACGGAAATGATATACGAAATAGCAACAGAAATAACACTTTGAATTAGATAGCAATGTTCACAGGCCTCTTCGAGGGGGCAACCTCCAGTCGAGCAACACTCTATTACAATAATCTCCAAGCTAGGGTTTTTCATACCCTCGACCCTTATTTATACTAAATATGTCTCTTAAGAGAACCATCTAGAGGGAGATCTTTCTAGAAGCGGAAGCTTCTATTAGGTCTTCTTACATCCGCCTTATTCTATTTTATTGAAAGGTCTTATTAATATTGACCTTTATTACATCCTAATACATTGATCTACCTATGTGCGGGTTAGGACTCTAACATGCCCTCCCTCTTCAAAGCCAATGTTTTCCTCAAGTCTTGAGGTGTGGAAATTGTTGTTGAATGGTATTTGGTTCCCAAGTGGCATCTTTAGGTCATCTTTCCACTTTACTAGCACTTCTTGATGGTTCTCTGACACAAACAACAATTACGCTGGTCCAAAACTACTTCTACCTGTAGCCAAATGGATCATTCTTAAGCTAACTCTGGAAGGTTGGTTTGAATGTAGCTTTTGGTTCCAATCCACCTTCTTCAAGCATGAAACATAGAAAACCGGGTGTAACCCATTGGAAACTACTTGATATCACGACTTATGCAACTTGAGAACTATGTAAGAACCATAAAATTTGGGTGCTAGCGACCTTTGCCTTTCGGCCTTGAGGGAAGTTTTCTTATATGGTTGGAATCGTACGATCCCCTTCTGAAGTGGCGTTCGGCGACCTTGATCTTCTTCTTTGCTTCATTTCTAATGCAGGCCGCGGCCAAGTTCTCTTTAAAGTGCGAAGGATATCCTCTTGAATTTGTAGAAAGTGTTTTGGTGACTGCTGGACAATTACCGGTAACATGAAGGCGGCGGTAGCTTATGTGTATGGCCTTTACTTCAAAGGAGTCATCACGAGTGGTAGTATGGTATGTAGTGTTGTACCACCATTAGGTGAGGGGTAACCATTAAGCCAGTTATTTGTTTTGAGAGAATAGCTTCCTCGGATATTTCTTTCCAAACACTTGTTGTGACTTCCATTTGACCATCTGCAGGGATGATAAGTTGAGTCGAGATGCAATTGTGTGCCTTGTAGCTTAAATAGTTCTTGCCAAAATTTGCTTGTGAAAGTTGGGTCCGTCGAAGCAATAGAGTTTGGCATGCCATGTTGAAAACGAAGACCTGATCCATGAAAATTTAGACCCGCCGTGGATGCGGTAAATGGGTGAAGAGCAAAAAATGAGCATACTTGGAAGAGGCGATCCACCACCACCATTATCAGCGGTTTATTCCCGTTGGAAGGTAGAAAGCGTAATAAAGTCCGCGAGATATCCTTCCAAATATCGGGAGATGAGCGGTTGTAGTGTGCACGGAGATTTGACTATTTCTCCTGTTGCGTTGACGCCACCTCATTCAACCACAAACTTACGGATGTCTCGTTTCATGTTCATCCAGAGAAAAAAGAGCGTTTAACTTCTGTCATATG
The DNA here is from genome assembly GCA_010110895.2 of Picea sitchensis. Taxonomy (NCBI): domain Eukaryota; kingdom Viridiplantae; phylum Streptophyta; class Pinopsida; order Pinales; family Pinaceae; genus Picea; species Picea sitchensis. The sequence continues at coordinate 12,871 of SNQJ01S0178404.1, read as the reverse complement.
TTTTGTTGAACATAGGTGCCTTACGTATGGGTGTAGCATGAAGCTTAGGAAGTACTGGTAGTTTGATCTTGGATTGTTTACTTAAATGGCGACCTTTGTAAGAGCTCATCCCCAGGCTGAGGAGTACCACAGGGGGAGCACAGCCTTGTTCTGTAGTTTAACGTCAGGATGCAAACTTTTGGGGTCTTCCATCCATTCACGTGGTGCGACTTGCAATAATCAAGTCTGATGAGGAAAAGAAAAGAGAGGGATCATAGTGTTACTTATTTAGGAGACTGATTACATCCGCCACTACATTTTCTTTGCTCTTCTTGTAAATGATCTCATAATCATATCGAGAGAGCCGAAGTGACCCATTTTGTTGTTCCTGGGAAGAAATGCATTGTTCGAGAAAGTATTTGAGGGTTTGATGATCTGTCTTAAATTGAAAGCGTTGCCACAATAGATAAGGACACCACAAATAAACGACATGCAAAATAGCCAAAATTCCCTTTCCAGAAATCGATTGGCCCAAATGTCACTATGAAAATTGTTTGTTGGTAAAGGCCAAAGTCCAACCCTCTTGCATAAGGACAACCTTGATACATTTCCACTGGAGCATCGCATTCCAACACAAATGTCTTTGTGAAGTCGGGAAAATGAGAGCGGAGTGAATTTTATGGTGCGTCTTCAAAGTTTGAAAAGCTTGGCAGCTGCTGGAGTCCAAGTGAAAATAGCTTCTTTAAGGAGGCCCGTGAGAGGTGCGCAATCTTTCCATAGTTCTTGGTGAACTTGCGATAATACCACATGAGGCCCAAAATCCATATAATATTTTGAGAGTCTTTGGGATGCGTCAATCTTACATAGCTTCAATCTTTTTTGGTCCACAGCGCCATCCTTGCCGCGAGATATTAATTATTCTACTTTTGAGGCACCAAAAAGCACATTTAGATTTGTTTAGGGAAAGAAGCTAGTCTTGAGAGAGTAAATTTGAGAACTTGATCCACATGAGTCAGGATGAATTACGTCCATGTCTTTGCTATATATGAGGATATCATCGAAAAAAACTAAGACAAAATGATGAAAGAAAAGTGGGAAGACATGGTTCATGAGGCTCACGAAGGTGGAGGGGGCGTTACAAAAATGAAAGGGCATGACCAAAAACTGGTAGTGGCCCTCATGGGTGAGAAATTGTCATAGGAATGTAATAGGACTCTTTCATACGAATGCAGTGATAGCAGAATCAAGTTTGGTGAAGGTGGGCACCTGGAGTTCATCCGGAGGTCATCAATAGCGGGAATGAGAATTTGTGTCCTTGATAGTGAGTTTATTGAAGGCACGGAAGTCAAGACATACGCCAAAGAACCTTCTTTCTTTAATACCATGATGATGAGGAGAGGAGTAGGGCTCATCTTAGAATGGATTACTCAAACGGTAAGGAAGTGTTGCAGACCATTTTTTTTTAATTTCATTCTTTTAGTCAAAAGAAGTCAGCGATATGGGCGTATGTTGGGGAAGGCTTCCTGGGACAAGGGAATGGAATGATCATGGACCTGCATGAGGAAGAGGAGTCCTTAGAAGTGGAAGCATTTGATGTTTAGACAAAGAGGCTTGGAGGTCTTGAGACACGGGTGGAATCTCTATAGCTTGAGAATGGCGTGGAGTTGGGCTATGACACTGAATGACCTTTTTGAGCAATTTTCCATGCACGATGAGAACTAATGATTTGGAAGAACATGATGATACCTTGAAATTTATGTTTGTAGCCTCCTTGGTCAAAGTGCATGGTTAAGTTCTGAAAGTCCATGAAGTGGGACCCAGTTACGAGCCATTGACATAACTTACAATGTAGCAACCTCCATGTGATAACAAACATGATGATATTTGAGTTTGAATCACCTATTGGAGACACATTTTCCTGGCCGTTCCCTTAAGAACCCTTTATTGGCAATCATGATTTTGTAATTATTAACAGCATGGATATATAGCAATGGGTTTCTTAGGCTATCGTGATGAATAAAATTGTTGATGCTGCCACTATCAACCAAGATGATGACAACTTCGGTTACTTGAGGCGGTAGCTTGAGGTTTGGGAAGAAACTGATGAAACATTGAGGAAATGATTTGTTCCTACCTCTTGAGTCGAGGAAGAGGGTTTATTTGAAGTTTGCGGTGACTCGGGCACGGGGAAGTGTCATCATCGTCTTCTTGAATATCACTTAGATATGACCATAAAGAGATTTTGTTCCTTACATTTGTGTCTGGGAAATATTTGTCATCCACCGGTTATGAGGCCTTTGAAGAGTTGTATTCGACCATTTGAAGGAGTCAATTTTGGATTTTTAATGGGAAGGGAGGAGTAGTAGGGTTTATTGGTTTAGGGCATGGGAAAAAAGGAAGGAAACTACGGTTTTGAGAGAAACAATTTGTTGTGCTTCTTTAGCTTTTGCTAGCCTCCACCCAAGTCATAGGTGAAGCCATGAGGACATGGGCCTAATCTCCTCCTCATGAGGCCAGCATTAAACACTCTCGAAAGAAAGAATGAGTCATGCCCTCACATTGAAAGCGGATGCTCAAATAAATTTATGAAGTCTTAAATGACGATTACTTCAATTTGGTCAAGCGGCCCAAATGGTTGGTGTCAATGTGAAAGCATTCATAAAGCTTCGTAACAAATTGGGTCCAAGCGATATACCCTTGGCGGGAAGTTTTTCTCTATTGCCACCATTACTTAATAGTTCTTGATCTAGATGGAGAACACTATGCCGGAGTTGTCCAAGTCATCGTAATATTTGTAGAAATAATCGATATTCCATTTGTGTGACCCAACCCGATCTGGGGTCCAGAGCCATCAAATTTAAGTTTACATCCACCCTTGAGAAGAAGCATTATGTCCCTTTGAAAGTGATGGGGTTGAAAGAGCGGAAAAGTTTCCTGCCTTGATCTTTTATATTGCATCGGGGAAAAGAGTCATCGAGAGGATTTTGAGTTTGGTGCAAAGTGATACAACAACGGTCAGTTCTTGTTTGACTTTTGCCATTGCGGACTGCACGGTTACATTGACAAATGCATTTATGGAGGCATTTATGGAGACATCTGAGGGAGGCAATAGTAGCAGCGAGTTGTTGCACTTCTTATTTGGAGTCTTAAGAAACCGACTTCAAGGTCGGCCGAGACTCATGTTCTTGGCTATGGGTATGGGCCATGAGGATGGGAGTGAAGCTGGGAAGGGAGCAGCGGGGTCAGAAAATTTTTGTAGAAAAATGATATGGATGAAAGTGATAATGGAGAAGATGAATCTAATAGAATAGGTCTCCAAATAATGGGTGAAAAAAATGGGTGAACTAAAAGGGTGGCCCGAAGGTCAAAATTTTGCGGAAAAGATGATATGGATGAAAATGATAAAGGGAATGAGATGAATCTAATGGGATGAGTGCGAAATAATGGTGAAAAATTTCCGGATTTTTTCTGACTACGGTTATGCTTTGGTTTGAAGGAAAGAATCTTGCAGTCTTTGAAATCTCAAGTTACGAACAGAGGTATTTACTTAGCAGCTTCGAACAGTCACGGTCCCGATAGATCGTAGGTTTAATTGTTTGTGTTGTTGTTTATGTTCCCCAAGGGTTAGGTATTCAAGGGTTCTCTAGAAAAGGGTTTGCCCTATGCTATAGCTCCTACGATATGTGTGGGGTCCAATGGTAGTACTCGGCCTAATATCTCGGGCACTAACTAAGGAGGATAGAGCCGTTACCCATACAGCCATACTACCCGGAGCTACCCAAATTACTAGAAATTATCTTCAGTCTTGTTCACCGGTGACTTATAGTAGTCTGGCGTAGATAGGTTTATCTAAAGAGAGCTTCAATCTAGGTTGATCAGTACATAGGTCTTTCGATGCGCTACCACTCCCGAAGGGTACCTTGGGGTTACAAGGGTGGCCAACGGGGCGTGTAGCAGAACTACTTGTATTTCTAGACATGAATCCCTCAGCAGCGGGTTTAGCCAATGTAATAGCGGATCTACTGTGGCGTGGCTTAAGGCGTCCGAATCGTCTACCGAAAAATACCTACAATTTCTACGGAAAGTGCTCACGATACCACTTACAGATACCCGGATATATAAAATATGCGAGCGAAATGATAGAAATGGCCGGAATAGCAGTGAAATATCGAGCATAATCTTCACAATACCGCGAAATGATATACGAAATAGCTGCTTGAAATAACACTTTGGATGAATGGCAAATGTTCCACGGGGCCTCTTCAAAGGGGCAACTACCTCGGTGGCGGCTACGTTACAATAATCTCCAGGCTGGGACTTTCGACCCTTATTATACCAAATATACTAGCAAGAAGCATCTAGAGGAAGATCCTTCTAGAAGCGGAAGCTTCTATTAGGTCTTCTTACATCATATATTATTTTATTGAAGGGTCGTTGTGTGTGCCTGGCCGTCCAACCATTGATCTGCAATGCTTGAGTTAGGATCCTTATGAAGTGTGGGCTACCAAAGTCTTGCGCACAAAATCTTATGATCCGCCTTATTCTATTTTATTGAAAGGTCTTATTAATATTGACCTTTATTACATCCTAATACATTGATCTACCTATGTGCGGGTTAGGACCTTAACAGTGGGGCACCAAAGTCTTGCGCACAAAATCTTATGAGTCGTTTCTTTCCCTGCATAGTGGCCTCCAACAGCTCCTTCATGTGCCTCTGATAATATCATAGGCCTTTCATGATCCAATATACATCGTTGAAGAATACCATCGGTGCCTAACTTATACAAGTTCATTCTTATAAGATGATAATTTGCTTCCTTTACTACTAATTGCTTCTTCTACACAATTGTAAAGTCGGTTGGGGATACTCCTATGCTCAAGAACTAGACAATATATGAAAAGTAATCGTCGACCATCTGTACTATAAACAAGTGCACATCTGGTAGACTTTCATCCAATTTTTTTTCATCTTCCCCTGTTAATATGCACAACAAATGGTGAAGTCTTGAGTTTAATTTTCCTGGTTTCACAATCACCTCAAATAATAATCTCAAAATAATAACATCCATCTTCATATCTTCCCCCCCTAACACTAGATTATTGACCAAGTATCTCAACACAAAATGATCCATGTACATCTTAAAATGTGATCCCAATAGATAATTCCTAAAATTCTATAGTGCATACACCATTGTCAGACCTTCACACTCTATAATAGTGTAATTTTTTTCAGTAGTTGACAACTTTATATTGGCAAATGCAATGGAATGATCCAAATATCCTTCTCTTTTCTGAGCTAGAACTACTCCTAATGTTATAGATGATGCATCTACATGGACATGGAATTCCTTCTTCCAATCTGGAAATCCTAAAATGGGTGCAGTAACTAGTTTCTACTTCAAGGTATCCAAACTTCGCTAACATTCCTCGTTCCATTGAAACTTGACCTCCTTTTTCAACAATTTTTCCTATGGGGCTATGATCTGTGGATATCCCCTAATAAAATTTATGTAGTACCCCATATGACCCAATGTTGCTCGTATTGTCGCATAGAAGTAGGTGGTGGCAAATCAACAATAAAAACAATCTCTGTAGGATCAACTAAAATTCCTTGTTTATATACTACATGACCCAACATGATACCAAATGGTGCATAGGAAACTCACTTCTTCAAGTTCAAGGACTTGGACTCAGTTTTATACTAGTCAAAGTCCTTGGAGAAATATACCACATGTACAAATGGAAGAAGATGCTCCTTTGGAAGAGAAAGTAACAAAGATAAGAGAAGGCATTCAAGGCTTTCACTCAAAGATAGTAGACTTGGAAACCTGCACAATACCAAGTACCCCACTAGAGGAAAGGCAACAATGGGAGAAAACAAAAATGCCGGCAGTGGAAAGTATTAGGAGTTTGGACAAGGGATGCACAAAGTTGCATGAAGAAAGTACACAAGTGTTGACATAGTTATTGGAGAATGTAGAGCTACAAGCATTAGAACAGAGGTTACAAACTGTGTAGGAGAAGGCACATAATATTAAAGATACAATGAGAACTCTGCCACCAACAAAGAGAATGGTTTCAATAGTTGAGAATAGGAAGTTGCAGCAAGAGATAAACCAAATAAGAGTTGAACAACAAACACTCGCACAGAAGCTTGAGTCACTACAGGAGGAATCCTTTCGGGTGACAGAAGAACTTGCAGTTCCATGAGGCATAGTGAAGCAAGCAGTGCAAGATGGTGTAGAGAAATTGAAGACCCCCATTACTACGTAGACAACAGAGGGGATTTTGACGCAAAAATCACAAGCAAAGGAGAAGGTCGTAACCACAAAGAAAATTTTTGAGAATTTTGTTGCGACGTGGAAGGGACCACAATAGAAGGCCTGAGTGGCTCGGGAGGAGCCACAAGTGAGTGTTGGGGTGGACCTATTGGGACAAGATTTTGGGACTCATTTTAGGAACTGTGCAAAAGAAAACAGAGTGCACGATAGAAGGAAAGACAATGGGTGCACTTTCAATATCAGTGCGTGCGAAAGGAGGAAAATTGTTGGAAGTCGTTAGGCATTTTGGGTTCACTGACAAGGGCTAGGCCCTATTGTAATTGTATAAATATGTAAGGGTTTTTCGATAGAAAGTAGTAGGGGAATAAAGAGTGAATAAGTAGGTATGTATGCGAGTATGCAATGTATGCAAGAATGAAAGAGTGAAGTGTGACAGAGATAGATAGAGGGATGGGAGAACGACAAGGGCATAATGTATGAGCGCAATGTACATATTTTGTAATGAATATTATGAAAAATATAATAAGAAGACAACCATGGTGGACGTAGTCTATCTTGGGTGAACCACATTAAATATGGTGTCTATGTGTGTTATGATGTGATTTTTTTGTTTATTGCATGCATCTGATAACTATTATGTTGCTATGAATATGTTACATGTTATTATGTTTCTACGCACATGGTATAAGGTATAATGAACTAATGTTAAGTAGAATGGTTATGAGAAATACCTCCCATCCCTTCATCACTATGGAAACCCGGTTCATGCAGTTCCCATCGATACCTCGGGTGAGACTTCACCTGCTTGTGAGTGATGCCAAAAGGGTCAGTATCTGAGGGTTTTGTTGGTGAATTCATGTTGAACCCTAGGTATATCCATTGCATGCCAAAAGAGATGATATTGTAGACAATGTTGTAGAGGGTAGTGGGGTGGAATTTGTTAGGATCTACCGCCTTATCCTCTTAAGGGACAATAGTGAGAAAGATGACATTCAAAGCAGGAATAACTCTAGAGATTTTTTGGGATTCATGCACAAGAGCCCAAACATCCATTTTGATCACTGACTAGCAATGATGAAAGAAGTCTGAGGTGAAGCCATCGATGCCTAGGGCTTTGCTAGCATCCAAACTGAAATTGCTCACCTCAACTTCAGATAAGGAAATGGGTTGCATAAGACTAGAATTTTTCTCCTATAAGATTAGGTGGGGGATATTTTGAGAGATGGAATGTATGGAAACAAAGAGATCCAGCTAAGGTTCAGTGAGTAACTCCTGAAATAAAGAGGTTAGCTCTTACTCAATATCAAAATCAGAAGTAAGTTTGTTACCTTGGCCGAAATCAGATGGGTGATGCCATTAGAATGACAACGTTGAATAATGGATCGATGGAAGAACTTAGAGTTGTGCTCTCCTTCCTTAAGCCATTGAACCCGTGATTTTTTTCGTCGGATGATTTCCTCTTGCTTTTTTCTTTCCTCAATTTGGTCAACCAGAGCCCTTTCCTATTGATCCAACTATGCTGATCGACCATGGGTGATAATCTATTTTTGTATCACTTCCATTTGAGATTCTAGAAGTCATTGAGCCTGAAAAATATTCACAAAGAATATCTTATTCCAAAATTTGATGCTTTGCTTAAGGATATTGAGGTGCTATTAGAAGCAATACATGAGAGATCCATTGACTATATAGGCCTCCTCCCACCAGATCTTGACATTATTAAGAAAATCAGGATGGGAGAGCTAGAACGTTTCAAACCATAAGGGTTTTTTGCAGGGTTTGATGAAGGTGTCGAGGGAGAGACAAATTGGCTAGTGATCTAACCCTACCACTCAGAGGATGGTGGCTTCCATGTGTATTTCAAAGAGAATGAGAGATTCTGAAATAAAAAACCGATCTATTTTGCAAGCAACTTGATGAGAACCCCCCCAATCGACAATTGTTCCAAGTGTAAATGTCATTGCTAGTCTCCAATTCAATTAATTGATGATCCTAGATGAATTCCTTGAAAGCCAAATGCTTTGGTTCAAGGCATTCAAGACCCCCTTTATTTTCCTCTAGAGAGGTGATGAGATTAAAGTCACCACCCATTACTCAAAAATGAGGATGGGTTAGATCTGCAGTGTGATGCAGTTGTTGCAGGAATTGAATCTTTTCCCTGAGCTGTTGTGAGCCATAAGCATTAGTAATGAACCCCAATGTTTCTTCCCTCAAAGGTTGAAAATTTGTTGTAATGCTATGTTTAGTGCAAAATAAACTTCAGATAAGAATCTTGTCTGGATTTCATTGGAGTGCCAAGCCTCCCGTTGAATCTGTAGAATCAATAACCATAGAGCATCATGTTTTCTAGATTTTAGAGAGAATTTATCCAAGCGCTTCTTTTAAACATTTAGTTTCTTGGAGAATCACGATACACGATACCTGATGATTATGATTGCAACTTGTTTTGTAATAGTTTGTGCTTACTCTTACCATTAAAACCTCATATATTCCATGAGACTACCTTCATTGAAAACAAGGAGAGAGTTTGAATGCGTCTTTAATTAGAGCATTATGTCTTGAGTTGACCAGGATGTCATTGATTTCTTGCAAGAGTTGAAGGTTGAATTTATGACCTCTTCTTTTGTCTTCCTTTGGGGTTTTTTTGGGCTTGAGATTATTGGGTTGAATACCGAGATTTGGGTTTGGAGTAGTGGCCCCAGATGGTCACAGGGCCTCCTTTCTTCTTTTGTGAAGGTATTTTCGCACCAGTTGAATATGCTCTAGAGGAATCGATTACATATCATGTCTATGAACATTATCGACAATGCTTTGCAAGCCTATACCATCTAGCTCCATTTCATTCATCTTTATGTCCAAACCCTCTTCGATATCATGGACTATAGGGACATCCTCCAAAGGAGGCATATCTGGGAGAAGACATAGGTTTTGGGATTTAGGGGGTCTTTAGGGTGAGGTTGGGGATCCGAAGATTTATGATTTTGGGGGTTATTGGATCTAGGAATATCCTCAGTGACCGTGGTGGAGTCAGGGGGTAGGTGATTGAGGGCATCAAAGTCATTTTTGAGATCAGGGATTTTGGAGGGTCCAAAGGGACCTTGAGGGATAGGTTTTCTATTAGAAAAAAAATGAGAAGAGATCTTGGTAAAACCTTCATCATCTTTTTTAGGTTCAAATTTGGAAGATTTAGGAGGGCTCAACAAAGGATACTCCCAGTAGAGGTGACCATGTTCATGACAGTGGCACTAGCGGAAAGGGATGCATTCATAATCTAGGGTCTGGATCCATTCAACATCCTGGAAGGATACGTAGCTCGAGTCCGGTATGGGAATTGAGAAATTCATATATATGCAGATGAGAGCATAGGCAGTGTAACGACCTTGCTTGGTTTCTTCAGAAGATTTAGCATAAGTGCCTAAGGTATTTCCAATCCTTGTGAGGATCTCTTCCTCCTAATATTTCTGAGGGGGAGAGTAAAGGCGAACCCAGACTGGGGAAAAAGAGAAATCCTCCTTGCCAAGGTTGAAATTATCCTTCCAATATATATCAGAGGTGAAAACCCATTAGAAAAAAGAAATACGTCAGGTCATTCTCAAAGATCTTCTCTCTTTCATGAGGGTTTTCAAAAATAACCATAAAGAAACCTTTAGAACCAATTTTTAGTTGAAATTGACAAGTGGCTTTCCATTGAGAGTTGATCCAGGCAACCAGATCTCTCTTAGTTGGCTAGATAACTAGGAACTTACCATTTATCACATGATATTTCATGTATTACATGTATCCACTGAGTCAATTCAAACGAAACTCATACCTTGGCGTGTTGGCTTCCTTCAGAATGCATTGACCTGGTTTCCACTTCATTGTGCCTTCTGGAGTTGGTTGGGTGTATGTCATGGGTTCCTCAGGGGGAGAGTCGTTGCGCTAGGAATGCCATTTCTTGTATAGGTCAAAATAGATATATTGGGCCTAGAAGGACATGATCTTGATCCTTTGCTACGAGGAGAGAGTGGGGGAGGGGGGATAGACCCCCCTTACGATGCCAATAGAGAAGACTCAAGCTTTTGGTAGGATAATAATGAGTGAAACCCTAGCAAAGAGGTCCTAGACGTTTACATATGTAAATTAGATAGCATGAAATAATTATCTAACAGTTCACAATGCCAATTCAAAAGTTTAGGGATTATCATGCACAACATACTTATTTAAAAAATTATTTGATAAAAGATGTTTACCTATTCAAAATTTATATGTTAGACGTTTACATATGTAAATTCGATAGCATAAAATAATTATCTAAAAATTCATTGTAACATTTGACATAAGTAAATTTCATTGCATGGAAGATTTATTTAACAATTACTTCATAAAAGATATTTTATTGCAAAATTTATGGGTAAACGTTGTAAAGGTTAATCAATTTGGAAACATTCTTTCAAAAACGGGGCATTGTTAGCACCCATGCCCAATTCTGCCAGTTGTTGGTAAACATTCACAATGCTACACCAATAGTAGATGACTAGAACCTCCTTTGGTTTAGGACTAATAGATTGTTTTCCATCAAAGAGCATAAAATATTTGATTCTTCAATCCACTTCTTTGCAACAAACATTCTTTTTGATAACGATAACAAGTACATGCTCCAATCCTTAAATATGACAATTGTGTGAAGTGTCACATAATTAATAAGTGGTTCAGAAGCACACCAACATGATGAGCACCAATTGGAAAAACATGTATTGCTATGTGTAGGCCAACAACTTATGTTATCCTACAATTTATGGGTCTAGGTGATCCATATTATATTGAGAATAACATGAAGGCAAACATATAACAAGGAAATACACAGAGAAATAACAAATATATAACAATGAAATACACAGAGATATTGCAAGGAACACTGTAATACAATAAAACTTAGATTCTACTAATGATTGTATGGAATACAAAAGACTGCAAAATGCAAAGCACATGATGATACTGAGAGGGGGGTGAATCAGTATCAGGTACTTTTTAACACTTTTTACAACTTATACTTCAAACAGATTATATATTCAATATATATCCAATGAAAAATAAAGAGTAGTAGAAGAGATACACCATGCATGATAATATGTGAAGTAATCATAAGTTATATTCAAGGGAAGTTATGACTTCTAAGTTTGTCAAGGGAAGATACAACTTCCAAGTTCCAAGGAGGGTCAAACATCCAATCCTTTCCCCTTCCTTCCACCTAAGAATATATAAGAGATAATGAACCAGTCACTATCAATGTTACTGATACATCATCATCATCATCAAACTAGATCCACTTAGAAATTGGGTCCACATAGACTGTCACTACCACTGTGATTGTCTTTGTGAATATCATTGATACATCATCATCATCAAATTGGGTCCACTTAGAAACTAGGTCCATGTAGAAATACTAGGTCCACATGGGTCCACACATAAACCTAAACAACCACATAGAACATTGTGCAAAGAATCAACCTTCCATATTATAGCGAACCCATAGAAATGATCAAAACATCACCATAAGAATAGAAAATATCCTCCATAAGAGCTCCTTATCCTACCATTTTATTTACTCCAAACTTGTGCTAAGATATAACTAGCTTGGTTGCTCTAAAAATGCAAAAATCCATCCAATATTTATAGTAGTTTTGTCCCTATTTTTATTTTTTGGGCCGACCTCGTTAAATTGTCCTTAATTTTCTAGTTGGGTTGTCAGACAGAAAAATTCATATTTCCTCATTCCTTGGGAGTTAGAGGGACTTACATATACCATCGAAAAGGCCTTAGAATAATATTTCCAACCATGTAACTTGTGCTTCCATTTGAGTTATTTATGTATGGTAAACATTCCCTCAAGTATAGGGTATATGAATTGACCACAAATAATGCTTTCAACAATCTCCATCTTGCAATCTTGATATTGGACGTCTGTAGGATTCTTCACTTGACTATAGGAGCTTCTTGACCACACCTCTACGGCTTCTTGGGGGCTAATTCAAAGAATCATTTGTACTCTTCTTCTTCAATCAATTGTGGGCTTCTTACCTTCTTCTAGGGTTGACATCAATGACAACCAATTTTCCAACAGTCTTGTTGTTTGTCATTGATGGAAACACTCACGGTCCCCCTGTCATCATGCTCATGATTTATCTCCCCCTTTTTGAGGAAAAGATACAAAATGATCTCACTCTAAGAATTTTAATATCTTGCTTGGCTAAAGCAAGATAGACGGGAATATTACCCTATGTTTATAGCCATCAAAATTTGTATCCTAATTCACAAGTATTGATTACAAGTACTTAGGCTGGTTTTTTTTATAGATAAAATCTTTCTGAAAAATTCATTATTTATGTAATTTTATGAATATAACATATTCTGAAATAAATATAGAGACAGAAGTAAATACACCAAGTCAATAATTAAAACAGATGAGACATAAAGCAATTGCTTATTTCTGATCCAGGTGGATATCGGGGGCCACCCATCTTTTCCAAATGGCTCAAAACAGTTTTCTGGCCATTTTGGCAATTTACTATTTTTAGCAGGTTTTAACTTCCGGGGCCATTTTGAGGGCCTAAATGAAGGTTTTTCGAGAT
>SNQJ01S0178403.1:0-19650 GCA_010110895.2 Picea sitchensis | reverse complement strand
AATGTAATGTCATCTTCATTTGCTAATTATAGACAAATTTAATGATTTCCTAGTGGTCTTACGTACATTCCTACATCATATCATTAATGCATTGGATCCCATTAGAAATTTNTACCAGGATAAATGTTGTGTCTCTTGTGAATGTGTATTTCTCAGTGATCTTGTTCTTATGATGCTCTTATCTATTGAAATGCAAAGAACTATAATAATGGCATAAACATTAACACTATGTTCTCCGGCTACAATCAAAAGGTGTCTAAAACCACCTATCCCTGCCCCGTCCTACTACCTTGAAATATAACTAAAATGATGAAGCCATTGTCACTCTGCCACTGTGAGATATACCATTGTAAACCTGTACCAATCTGTGTCAATGACTTGTAACCAACCTGTGCCATTGTCCTGTAACCAACCTCTGCCATTGTCCTGTAACCAACCTATGCATGTACCCTTCCTATATCAACAAATTCCAATAGGTACATGACTTGTCTGTGTTGTAGCTCGCGTATGTACGTGACTTGTTTGTACTGCAGCCTATATAGGTACACGGCCTATCTATAATGCAGTCTACGTATGCCTTCTGAAAGACATGTTTTTTTACTTTTGTTGAAACTCGGACACTCTGATGTCTCTTGTCATCTTAACCTGCAACCAGTCACTGTGTCCAATCTATAGGTGTGGCCTGTGCATACATCCTCATACATATCCCTTAACCAAGTGTATCTATATCTCTCTAGTCATGTGCCATACAAATATAATCATGAAAAAGTATAATAAAAATCACATGGACTAGACACCAAACCCTTACTGATATGCAACTTGAAACTTCACAAACAACTCCACAAACTCTTCACAACCAAAACCCTCAACCATGTACCAAGAATACTAGTTATACCTCAAATACTCAAATCAACAAGATGTACAAATGAACAATATCAAATATATTAGCACTGTACTTGTGTAGATCTGACTTTTACAATAAGTCTCATATAGCCAATAACCCCTCTAGTGAAAATCCTCAAACCCTCATAACCATATCTCATGTACACAACAAAATCCAACTACTCATAGAAATAAGACATATCTTTTGAACTAGTAGATATATATGTTGTACCTGATCACTGTAGACGTTCCTGGGAGCTTGCTTTCAGACTTTGGAGACCTAACACCTTTAGCAACTCACCCTTTCATGGTTTTTTCCCATAAGTCTGCACCTTGATCTATTGTTAGACCACGTATGTACGCGACTTCCTCCACTATAGCCCCTGTACACCTTAAATCTAGGGTTTTTTCAATATTTTTTGTAACTCCGAAATTTTTTCCATCAAACCTTCATGTTGTCTAAGACTTGCGCAAATTCAGATGTATCAATGAGTACCTACAATAAAAATTTCACAATAATAGATATTCAATGTGATCAATAGGTGCTAATAGGAGAGCCTATCTCCCTTTTTATACTCCCATGTAGTTTTTTCAAGGGGCTGCCTTCTAACCAACTTAACCCAATTTTCTTCTTTTGGGGCTAACCCACTTCTAATCACTTGTTCACTTCTAACCCACTTTGCTACAAATAGTAAGTTCTCCACTTCTAGTTGCAACTAACTTATTTTTAATTATTTTCTTATTCTAACAACTTAACCCATGATTAACTCCTAGTTTCACCCACTTGACTAGTCAACTTCTTCTCAGGGCTTCTAGAATAACTTGAATTCGTTGACCTTCTAGATAACTTATGGGGGTTTTCTAACTTCACAAGGCCATAACTCTCTAAGCGCGAGAAGTTACGTGACGTTCCACATATCACCGAAAATAACATGACATGTACTATTCGCCTAGAATAGTTTTACTTGCAAATATACTAACCTTCATACCAATATACATCAAACAAACTTTAATCCTCTAACCATACTGTTGGGGCTACCAAAATTTTCTACCAGGCTTGCTTCAAGGGTTGACATCAATGATAACCAACCCAATTAATCAACAATCTCCCCCTTAGGTATTGATGGCAACAATATGATGCAATATGGAATTCATATCACTCATGCTCCCCCTATGAGCAACGCTCCCCCTGGAAACATGCCTCCCCTAACTGATCTGTCCTTGTGGATGCTCCCTTTGGCTATTTATTGAACTCTTCCTGAAACTACTCCCCCAAATTGAATTTTTCTCTTTATGGTGCTTCCTCGTGTAAATCTAAGACATATAATAAGGTAAGCATTCAAAAGAATTTATTTTGAAGTATAAATTACTCCAAGTCTCTCTCGAAGATACTCAAAATATTCCCTTGAAAGTGGTTTTGTAAATATATCTACAACCTTTTCCTTTGTTCCCACATATTCAACTCTGATGTTCTTTTCTGCAACCTATTCCTGTAGAAAGTGATATTTGATTGGAATGTGCTTTGTCTTGGAGTGCATCACTAGATTCTTTGAGATACCGATGACGCTTGTATTATCACACTATATTGGAATGGGCTCATCATACTCAACCTGTATATCTGTCAAAGTTTGTTTCATCCATAGAACATGTGTACAACATGTTATTGTTGCATATACTCTGTTTTGGATGTAGACAATGATATTGATGAATGTTTCTTGCTTAGCTAAGATACCAAACACTCACCCAAGTAGAATGTTGCTCCACTGGTGCTTCGTCGATCATCAATGCAACCTGCCCAATCTGCATCTGTGTATGCAATAAGTGATAGATCATTTCATTTTTATACCATAATCCAAAAAAAATTGTACCATTGAGATATCTGAAAACCCTCTTCACTGCTAGAACATGTGATTCCTTTGGTGTTGTTTGAAATCGTGCCACTTATTCAACTTCCTGGATTACATCTGGTCTGGATGATGTCACACAAAGCAAGTTGTCAATCATTGACTTGTACTCCCTCTGATTTGTAGAATTTGAATCATCACCTTTGCTCAACTTGCAACTAGTTTTCATAGGAGTATTAATTGGTTTGCAATCTTCCATTCCGAACCTCTTTAACATTTTTCTAATATACTTGGTTTGAGAAATAAAAATTCCTTGGTTGATTTGACATATCTGAAGACCCATAAAGAAGGATAATTCTCCAAGTCATGGCATTTCAAATTCATTCTGCATATCCTTTGCAAATTTATGGCTTAACCTGTCATCATCACTTCCAAAAATAATATCATCAACATAAACTTCAATTAATAAAATACTATCTTGAGTTACCTTGATGTAGAAGTTGTTGTCTGCATTTCCTTTTCTGAACCCTGCTCCTTGTAGATATATATCCAATGTATAGTATCATGCTCTGAGAGCTTGTTTTAGACCATACAAGGCCTTCTTCAACATGTACACATAATCTTCATTCTCTGACAGTTGAAATCCTTTTGGTTGCTCAATGTATAATTCTTCTTCAAGTTCCCCATTCAGAAAGGTTGATTTCACGTCTATCTGATACACTTTAATATTCTTGGAGCATGCATAAGCTAGGATCAATGTGATTTCTTATATTTTGGAAAATGGGGAAAATGTCTCTTCAAATTTGATACCTTCAACCTATGCATATCCTTTACATACCAATCTAGATTTGTTCGTGGTAACCTTTCCATATTCATTCAATTTGTTTCTAAAGACCCACTTTGTGCCAATCACATTATTGTACCTTGGTCTTGGAACCAATTCCCAAGTGTCATTCTTCTCTATTTGATCCAACTCTTCATTCATGGACTTTTTCCATAATTCATCTTTGTTGGCTTCTTCAAAACTGTTTAGTTCAATCGAAGATAAGAGTGCTAGGTGCAATTGTTCTGGTGAACAAATTCTTCTTCTTGTCGCAATTCCTTCATATTTGTTCCTAATATTATGATCTGAAGGATGATTATTCTGTACTCATTTACTAGGTGTCTTTGGAGGTACTTGTTTAACTTTCTCTTCTACTTCTATCTGTTCTTCTTCATCTCCCCCTTCTATTGCTTCTTCATCCTTTGATTCTTCTTCATAAATATGTTCCATTGATTCTTTTTCTTCTTCCTTTAATTTCCGTCCACCCGTTTCATCAATTGTTACATTGATGCTTTCCACAACTTTATTGAGCCTTAGATTGTAACACTTGTATGCTTTCCTTGTAATTGAGTAACCAACAAGTACGCCTTTGTCCACACGAGAATCAAACTTTCTCATTCTTCCATCTTCTCTTTTGATGTAGCATTTGCTTCTGAAAACTATGAAGTGCTTCACATTTGTTGGTCTTCCTTTCCATAGCTCGTAGGGAGTTTTGTCACGGTTGTTTCTCAACATTACTTTGTTTTGAATATGAATTGTTGTATGCACTGCATGTGTCCAAAAAAAATCTGTCAACTTAGAATCCATTAACATTGTTTGAGCCATTTCATGTACTGTCATGCTCTTTCTTTCAACAACTCCATTCTGTTGAAGTGTCCTAGCGACGGAGAATTGCCTTTTTATTCCATGCTTGCTGCAGAAATCCATAAATTCCTTTGAAGTAAACTCTCCTCCATTGTCTGATCTCAAACATTTGATTTTTTAATCCATTTCATTTTCAACCATTTCCTTGTATACCTCGAAGTTTTCAAATGCTTATGATTTCTTCCCGAGAAAACAAATTGTAGTGATTCTTATATAATCATCAATCAATAACATAAAGTATTTCTCACATTTTAAACCCTTTGTTCTAGTTGGTCCAACTAGATCAGTATGCACAATTTCCAGTGGTCTTGTTGTGGAGTATTCCATTTATTTGAATATGGTCTTTGTTTTCTTTCCTTGTTGACAATGCTTGCATAATGTGTTGGTTGACTTCGTGATCCGGGGCATTTCACTGACTACTTCCTTTTTGATGACTTTGACAAGGTTATCGAAATTTATGTGACTCATTCTTCAGTGCCATGACCAAACTTCATCTTCCTTTCCTAGACAAGACTTTTCATTTCCAATTTCACTTAATACATATATGTTGCTTCAATTTTTTACAGTTGTTGCAGTACATTTTCCTAATCCTTCTTTTCTTATCTCGCACTTATGTGAATTGAACGTAATTTTGTGACCTTGGTCACACATTTGACTTACACTTAGAATATTTGTTTCATATCTTCCACCAATAGAACATTATTTGCCTTGGTATTTTTGTTTCCAATTCTGACTGTGCCCTTTCCAATGATTCTAGATGAGTCATCATTTCCAAAGGATACTGATCCATATATTTCCTTTCTTAA
Organism: Picea sitchensis; assembly: GCA_010110895.2. Lineage (NCBI taxonomy): Eukaryota > Viridiplantae > Streptophyta > Pinopsida > Pinales > Pinaceae > Picea > Picea sitchensis. The sequence goes on along the minus strand of SNQJ01S0178403.1, from coordinate 14,431 downwards.
TGTAAGAAACTTGTCTTCATCACCTGTCATGTGCTTTGAGCAACCAATGTCAACATACTAGCCACGTTTCTTGTGTTTATCTTGTAGAGCGAGTGTGTATTCTTCATTGTTAAATTGATTCTATTTTCTTATCCATATTCTCTATTGAGGTTCATGTCTGTGACTGTTGTTATTTTGGTGTGATTCTCTAGGAGGGACTATCATTCTACAATTTTTGGCCATGTGTCCAAATTTTTTGCACTTGTAGCATTCCACTTCAGTGCTCAATGATTCAAACTTGTTGTAGCTTCTTCCCTGTGTTTCACTAGGCCTTCTTGGATAACCATTTTGTGCATGAATTTCAAAGTTGTTTCTGTTCCTGCTATTAGCTCTGCAATTTACAGCTTTATGTCTAAAATTATTGCATGCATAACATAAAACAAAAAAGATAGTTTGATACCTGAGAGTTGAATATCTTCTTAAAGGAGTTACTTTTATGAATCCTTCTTCTTCCTGAGCCCTGCTTGTTTCTGACTGTCATTGATTCTGAAATTTGAATCTTCTAGGTGGAGGAGTGTCCCTGTGATCTTCCCTGTAAAACTTCTTGTCTCTTCTAACTGTATCTGCATAGCTTCTTGGTTGTGGTTCTTGATATGTAGTTTTGGAGCTTGAACCTCTCTCTGTCTGATTGTATCCTAGCCCAGACTTTTCATGATGTGGACTCTCTGATTGTTGATAATATTATCCAAAACCTTTGAGTTGTTTTTCATGTTTTTATGTTGAAGGTCTTATCTCAATGTAACAAGCTCTGCTTCCAGATTTCCCATGATCCAGTCCTTTTCTTCTAACTGTTCTTTAAGTTCTTCTTCGATTATTTTTTCTTCTTCAACTTGAATTTTTAGATTAGAGATCATTTGCTCCAATTCTTCAGAGTTGGAATTTTGTGTTTCATCTATTGTTTTTAGTTATGCTTGTAGTTATTTGTTTTTCTTCTTTTCCATTTTTATAACATATATGGCACTCAACAATTATTATCTGTAGTCAACTTTTGCCTCTTCATATTCTTCTTTTGTGTCTTCTTTATCAGAGTTTTCTATTTCCATGAATAGAACTCTCTCTGTCTCACTTTCACTCACTCTATCTTTATTTGATGAGGAGTTTTCTTCTTTGGTGCATAAACTTTTCTTAGAGACTTTCTTTTTTGTTCTTTTTCCTTTATATGTTTGTTTTCTATTTGAATCATTTTCTTCATTTCTTTTATTTTTCTTGTGAGGACATTTGTAAGAAAAATGACCAATACCATCACAATTAAAACAAATCAATGGAAGCTTACCTCTATATCTGTCGCTAGTTCCCTTTTTCAATCTTTTGACAAATTTGGCTACTTCTTCATCATCTTTCGAGATGTTAATGTTGTTACTATCTTCTTTTTCCTTTTTCTTTCCCTTTTGCTTTGAATTTTTTGATGCTTTGAATTCCGCTTCTTTTATACTTGGATTCTCCTATTCAGTTTTAATTTCATAGACTGTGAAAATTCCATGTAGTTCATCCATGGTCATTGATTCTAGATCTTCTCTTTCTTCTAGTGCTGATATTTTAGGATCAAATCTTATTAGAAGAGATCTTAGTACCTTTTCAAAAATTATAGATTCATCAACTTCTTCTCCCAATCATATGATTGCATTCAATGTTTCATCAACTCGTAATAAGTAAGATGCAATATTCTCATCTTCCTTCATCTTTAGCTGTTCGAATTGACCTCTGTAAGTTTGAAGCTTCGTTGCCTTGACTTTTGCATCTCCTTCATAAATATTTCGAAGTTTGTCCCAAATCTCTTTAGTGGAGCTACAATGCATAAATTTGACATAACTGAATCACAAATACCATTCAAAAGTGCATTTGTGGCTTTTGAATTATTTAGACTGAGTTTCCTTCCGTTGTCATTTGTTGGAGGAACTGTCGGTTCTTTGTATCCATCTACAATTGATTGCCAAACCTAAATTCCATGTTACTGTACATATGTTTTCATCCTTCTACTCCAAAATGCATAGTATTGTCCATCAAACTATGATATTCCATTTTTATTCATACTTTTTCTCTCCATGATTTACCTTTTAGTGGTTAAACTGATTTATGAAGGAACCTTCTCTGATACCAATTATTGGATTACTGAGGGGGGGGGATGAATCAATAATATATATTTTTCTTCCTTTTTACCATAATATGTAAGTGTTATTTATCTTTATGATCAATGTAACATTATCATCCAATAAGTGCAGAGTAAATAAACCATAAACAATGAACAATCACACACATGCACAGTACAACAATATTTTTACGTGGAAACCCAATGCGAGAGAAAACTAGGGAATGTTTTTTCTTATATGTCTTTAAGAATTACATTCATTAGAAGCCCTAACTTCCTTTATTCTTCAGCTACAACTTGAAAGAGGCTCTGACCCCCTATATTTCAGGCTACAACTTGAGGGAAGCTCCAACTCCCCAATTCTATGGCTACAACTAGAAGGAGGCTACAATCCCCTATGTTCTCCAACTACAACCGAAAGGTGGATACAACCACCTATCCTTGCCCCATCCTTTCGCCCTGAAATATAAGTAAAATGATGAAATCACTGTCACACTGTCACTGTGAGATATACCATTGTAAACATGTACCAATATGTGTCAATGACCTGTAACCAACTTGTGCCATTGTCTTGTAAACAACATGTACTTGTACCCTTCCTGTACCAACAAAATCCAACATGTACGTGACTTGTCTATGCTGCAGCTGCGTATGTACATGACCTGTCTGTACCGTATCCCGCGTACGCCTTCTGAAAGCTAGGTTTTTTCACTTTTGTTGAAACTTAGACACTCTTTTGCTTCTTGTTAACTCAACCTGCAACCTATCACTATGTTCAATCTGTAGTTGTGCTCGTTTCATACATCCTCATACATATCCCTTAACAAAGTTTATCTATATCTCTCTAGTCATGTGTCATACAAGAATAATCATGAAAAAGTATAATAACCTTCACATGGACTAGACACCAAACCATTATTGATATGCAACCTAAAACTTCACAAACAACTCCACAAACCCTTCACAACCAAAACCCTCAACCATGTACCAAGAATACTAGTTATACCTCAAATACTTGAACCAACAAGATGTACAAATGAATAATATCAAATATATCAACATTGCACTTCTGTAGATATGACTTATACAATAATTCCCATGCAGCCAATAACCCCTCTAGGGAAAATCCTCAAACCCTCATAGCCATATCTCATGTACACAACAAAATCCAATTACTCGTAGAAATAAGACGTACCTTTTGATCTAGTAGATAGATTTGTCGTACCTGATCATTATAGACCTTCCTAGGAGCTTTCTTTCAAAATTTGGAGACCTGACACCTTTAGAAACTTACTCTTTAATGGATTCTTCCCACAAGTACGTGCCTTGATATACTGCCAGCCCATGTATGTACGCGACTTTTTCCACTGCAACCCACATACACCTTAAAATCTAAGGTTTTTTCAGTTTTTTTGTAACTCTGAAAATTCGTTGTCAACCCTTTGTGTTGTCTCAGACTTGCGCGACTTCAGATGTATCAATGAGTAACTGCAATAAACCTTTCACGATAACATATATTCAATGTGCTCAATAGGTGCTAATAGGAGGTTGTTTCTCTCTTATTTATACTTCCATGTAGTTTCTTCAACGGGTTACCTTCTAGCCAACTTAACCCAATTTCCTTCTTTTAGGGATAATCCACTTCTAACCCACTTTGCTACAAATAGTAAGTTCTCCACTTCTAGTTGTAACTAACTTATTTTTAGTTATTTTCTTATTGAAACAACTTAACCCATGATTAACTCCTAGTTTCACCCACTTGAATAGTCAACTTCTTCTAGGGGCTTCTAGAATAACTTGACTTCTTTGACCTTATAGATAACTTATGGGGGTTTTCTAACTTCACAAGGACATAACTATGTAATCGTGAAGAGTTACGTGACTTTCCACATATCAACAGAAATGACATGACATGTACTATTCATCTAGAATAGTTTTACTTGAAAATGTATTAACCTTCATACCAATATTGTAACGTCCCCGACCACCAACAGGCTGGGCAACGCCACTACTCGGAACATACATACATACATACATATACATATATATATACATGACATGCATTTTAATGAATCTTAAAACAATTAACACAGAGTTACTGGTACCATATATATTCAAATGGAATTGACAGTAAGTCCACATGCAACGAAACACATGATACATTTCAAGAAATGCAGACATGCATAACATACATAATTATGCACAGAAATGATACTTACCCTTTAACTGGAATAAAACCACCAACTGCGTGCAGACCTTCCATGAACCTCCTAGCCTTAGACCACACTGCTCATCACACTCAGCAGTGGGTCAGCCCCGAGCTGGGACTAAAATCCATTGAGCAAGGGAACTCTAGGCTTGGCAAGGACAACAAGGAAGTTGCACAAAACAACAGGAAGGATCTTTTATTCCAAGAGCCACTTACGCCCACAACCCATAGACCCTCATTCCCCACATGCCTGCTCCACCCCAGGAGGGTACACCTTCACTAATACAAGTCCATCGGGTAGTACGCCTCCCTTACCTTGGGCTTCAGCAACAGGCTGGACCAGAAGTCTCAGAGTACTTAGGCTTCTACGGTACTCCCTTATAGGAGAACTCACTTCCCAACAAACTCTCTCACCTAGGAGAGGTTCTCACAGGCCTCACAACCTTCTTCTTCAATTCAGCTCCTAAGAAATACTACAACAACATTCAAATAACATACGAGTGATGACATCAACAAGAAATGGTTAGGGACACCTAAAATGGCAACAACCTATTGCTAAGAAACAACACTTCTCACGCAAATACAATTGCATTCGGCTTCACCAGAGACACACAGAAAAACTCAAGTACGACTGTAGGATTCCAAAGGTGTGTACTAGGTACAGAGGCAATGATGATGGAGAATTGGTTCAATGCATGAATCCCTAGTCAATCGGGAAGGTCACAGACCTCCGAAGAAACGTAAGGGTCATGAGGAAACTCAAAACTGGTCTAGACGCAAGGATGGGAAGAAACGCCCCAATGGGAAGAGAACCCCCAACAAACTGGATTCCTCAGCTATAAAATGCATGTGCCTAGGTTGACACATGTCTTCCTAAAGCCGCATGAGTTCCACTTAGCACTTGTTCCCTTTTTCCTAGGAACTTAGTGTTGGAACAATATTGAAAATTTCTAAACTTAGTGTCTTTCGCCAAAACTTAGGTCAGTTGCGCCAGTTAGTTTTAGAACCATGTCGCCTGGCGTAATCTCTATCAAACACCTAGGCAAACTCGAGATGAACAACAGTTACCATTTAAAAATCTCTTTCCAAGATTTTCGGTAGCTTATGGTGCCCTGAAATCGCGTTGTTAACTGTCGAAAGCTAGGATTTTCGGCAGCTAAAGCACCCCTATTTTCGGTATGTCAGCTACTGAAATCGCAGGTTTTTCCAATGATAAACTGCCTTGGCAAAACTCAATTTTATCAGCCATGGAGAGGTCATTTTACACGCTCAAATATTCGATTGACATATAGAAGTCATAATATTTCCAATGGTACTTTCATATCTTCATTTGGAGCTCGAGAAGGCAGCCAAAAGTTACCCGAAAGATGGTTCTGCGTTTTTGTGCAGACATGGCCCAGAAATGTAGGAATGCGCCCAGATGTCAGTTAAACACTGCTAATTCATTTCTCATGAATCTTAGTCGGTTTTGGGGTCATTTCTCATTTGTTACACGTTGGATTATTAGTTGTTTCCTTATTGTAAATGCTCATTATTGAAAAACAACCACTAAACCCTAATTTTAGGGATTTAGTTATACTTTCACTATTTCTAGTTTGGAATCATGAGACACCTGTTCCTTTTTGGAGGAATTTCTGTTGTAATTCGAATCATCTCTCAGTAATTCGAGAAGGGGGAAGAAGACTTATATATTGTATATATCTTTGATGAGAATAGGGGGGGAACAACCCAAGAACCTTTTGGGGGTTGGGTTTGTAATGCCATTTCTTTCGGCAAATATAGAACAGAATGCTAAGAGATTCTATTGTCACTGTGTAATTATGTCTTTTTGTTTATTGTTTTCTCAAGTTTACATTCATTCTTTCTTCCTTATTTTACATATTCATCTTGTAATGGATCTAATTCAGTAATACCTCTGCTATAGTCATTTATTGGGCAGCCTGTTAGGTTCAGCTTTTCCTCTGTTTATGTTGTGAGAAAAACAAGACATGTAACTTAACTGTTTCTGCCTAGATTACAAGTTATATATATACATGTTTGTCTTTCGAAGTTATTTTTCATTCCTCTATTGAAATGAAGATTAGAATTATCAAAATTAGATACCTAACTCTTTGTTTCAGTCTCCTTCATCCCCTATCTTCTATCCATCTTCCTTATTTTAACTAAATTAGGAAAGCAAGGCCATGCATCTTCGTTTCTGATCTATAAATGAGTGAAAGGCCTGTTTCGGACTTGGTTCTAAAAGCCTCATATGACTGATCAATCGACAAATTATTATTTCATTTAAAATGTGTTAAGGCTTGGCTCTATTACAGCCTAGAGTCAACTCTTACGACAACATTTTCTAGCGCCGTTGTCGGGGACGGAGGAATGAAGTTATCTTCCCTGGGATACGACAAAAATTTCAGATCTATTTCTTGATGGTGAACAAGAGATAGGCATTCAATTGGCTACGATCATTCACCTGGAGACTCCTTGGTTCAAATACTCTACATGATTCACTGACAACTCCATTGTTCTCAAAATGTCGAATTCGTTCGTTGCTCGGATTGTTGTGAGGTTTGCTCCTCTGGAATTTACAAATGTTTATGGTTTTCCAAACACTGTTCCAGACATTAAAATTTGGGAAGATGTCCTTCCTAAATTTGGAGGATATGTGGACGACAATCCTGCTCAACACTTGTTTGAATTCCACAAACTCATGGATGAATTAAATGTACATCATGAAGATGTCCTCATGAAACTATTTATGTTTTCATTGGAAAGAGATGCTAGACTCTGGTACAAATCTTTACCCCATTCCTGTATTCCTTCATTGAAAGATTTCCATACACTTTTTCATCAACATTGTAAGAGGATCTATTCAGTTGAAATCATTTTTTAACATTGTTGCAATATACAATTCATAAGACAAGAAGATCAAACAAATCCTCTTGAAGAGGAGGAAGGAATAGCGGAAATTTCTCAAGTGGATGAAGATGACCAGCATGAGGAAGAGCTCCCTGATAAAGAAGCAAAAAATGATAGCTCTAGTGATCATATTCAAGAAGAAGATAAAACCAAACCCCATGAAGATGAAGTGGAAAGGTCATAAGGCCTTCAAACCATTTGCAACCAGATTTGTTGCAACAATGAGGAGGAAAACACTTTTTCAGATGAAGAGCTAGATTCAAGCTCATTCATATATAACTCTATTCTTAATTCTGTTGTTCAAGAGAAACACGTTCATAGTGAGTTTTTTAATGTTAATGACATTGAAAATAGTTCAATTGTACAACATGATGATGAAATCCCTCTTGTAAAGCTTCATGAAGACCAACAACTCATGGAAGGCCATATACAATCATTGTTTACTGATACAGAACATAGTCATTTTGTTATGGAAAAATATCTGACTTATCACTTTCTTGATCAAGTGAAGGCCCTAAAATATAACAAATTCTATGTTTCCAAAGGGCCATTTCATGAAGAGTTTTAGAAATATTGTAATCATCCAAATGTAATGGAAATTTTAGGTATGATCACCATTATAAATCCCCATGAAAATCAGTCCGTGGATATTCGGCTATCTTTGCTAGATCCTCAAAAAACATAAATTTCTGAAAGTCGATGTTCCAGAATGTGCTATAAGAAACTTGTTTATGATGAATATCCAGAAGAGCAAGAAGATCTGATTTCTTTTTTATCGCACACAAAAATATACGACAGTCCTCCTTTGTTTGATGAATATGATGAAAGTGTTTCTGAAGATGATGAGCAACAAGAAACTTTGGTTCAACAGGAAAGCAATCAGCGACATCATGAAAGAGATCAACTTATGTATGAAAGCTATCAAGAAGATCTTTGGATAGCAGATGAAGGACATAAGAAGGGGTTACTGAAACAATTAATCTCTCCTCTCTATTTAGCAACTATTGAGCAACATACCAGTAAGTCTCAATGTGAAATTTTTGCACCATTGGAAGAAAAAATCAGTAGTGAACAAAGTGCGCAAAATCATTTCAGACAGCTTGCCCAGTAGGAGGAAGTATGGATTAATTGTGAAAGTGGTATATCTCTTCCCTTCTACGATCCAGTAGCAGTTTATATGGAGTCAAAATAGGGTACAGAAATTTTTATTTCCAACTTCTTAAAGTCTAAATTTCAAAACTATAAGTACTTGCTCCAAGACCATGTTTTGAAATTTGCAGCTGCTCCTGTCATTTTTGCACTCAAAGATGGAAGCATAATTAAGTTTGTTAGTCAGATACTCGCTTGGTTGATTTGGAAATTTTCCTATACTTGAACAAAGCAATGATATCAGTTAGATTAGGTGATGTATATAAATAAGTTTGACTTTGAGCATTAGAGTACAACGATGGTTTTCAGTATGTTTCCAGTTTAGTTTGGAATCCAATATGGTTTTGTTTTAAAGCATTACGAATCCATAGCCCAATGAATGCATAAGCGGTTTTTTGTTTCGGAAAGGCACGAGTAAAGTGACAGGGTTCAAAGTTTGATAAGGACGATTTCAAGTCACCCAATGGATAAAGGCACGTTGTCTATTGTTCTTGGCACTTTACAGGAAATCACCATCCCTAGATGGAGCCTATGTTGGAACAATATTGAAAATTTCTAAACTTAGTGTCTTTCGCCAAAATTTAGGTCAGTTGCGCCAGTTAGTTTTAGAACCTTGTCGCCTGGCGTAAGCTCTATCAAACACCTAGGCAAACTCTAGATGAACAACAGTTACCATTTAAAAATCTCGTTCCAGGATTTTTAGTAGATTATGGTGCCTTGAAATCGAGTTGTTAACTACCGAAAGCTAGGATTTTCGGTAGCTAAATAACCCTTGTTTTCGGCATGTTAGCTATCGAAATCACAGGTTTTTCCAATGATAAACTGCCTTGGAAAACCTCAATTTTCTCAGTCGTGGAGAGGTCGTTTTACATGCTCAAATAGTCGATTGACATCTAGAAGTCATAAGATTTCCAATGGTACTTTGATATCTGCATTTGGAGCTTGGGAAGGCAGCCAAAAGTGCCCCGAAAGACAGTGTTTCATTTTTGTGCAGACATGGCCCAGAAATGTAGGAATGCGCCCGGATGTCAATTAAACACTGCCAGTTCATTTCTCACCACTCTTAGTCGGTTTTGGGGTCGTTTCTCATCTGTTACATGCTAGAGGCTTAGCTGTTTCCTTATTGTAAATGCTCATTATTTAAAATCAACCACTAAACCCTAATTTAGGGATTTAGTTATACTTTCACTATTTCTGGTTTGGAATCATGAGACACCTGTTCCTTTTTGGAGGAATTTCTATTGTAATTCGAATCGTCTCTCAGTAATTCGAGAAGGAGAAAGAAGACTTATATATTGTATATATCTTTGAGGAGAACAGGGCGGGGGGGAACAACCCGAGAGCCTTTTGGGGGCTGGGTTTGTAATGCCATTTCTTTCAACAAATATAGAACATAATGCTAATAGATTCTATACCTCTTTACTGTGTAATTTTGTCTTTTCATGTATTGTTTTCTCAGGTTTACATTCATTATTTATTCCTTATTTTACATATTCATCTTGTAATGGCTCTAATTCAGTAATACCTCTGTTATCGTCATTTATTGGGCAACCTGTTAGGTTCAACTTTTCTTCTTTTTATGTTGTGAGAAAAACAAGACCTATAACTTGATTGTTTCTGCCTAGATTACAAGTTATATATATACATGTTTGTCTTTCGAAGTTATTTGTCATTCCTCTATTGAAATGAACATTAGACTTATTGGAATTAGATACCTAACTCTTTGTTTCAGTCTCCTTCATCCCCTATCTTCTATCCATCTTCCTTATTTTAACTAAATTAGGCAAACGAGGTCATGCCTCTTCGTTTCTGATCTATAAATGAGTGAAAGGCTTGTTTCAGACCTGGTTCTAGAACCCTCATATGACTGATCAATCGAAAAATTATTATTTCATTTAAAATGTGCTAAGGCTTGGCTCTATTACAACCTAGAGTCAACTCTTGCGACAACACTTAGGACAACACGGCTTAAGTCAACCATAGCCTTTGGGAAATAACAATAAAATATTATTACCTTAGAGGTAAGCCCTTCTAGCTTATCCCCTAGGCCTAGACACTTACCCCCCCTCCCTAACCCTACCTAGTGGAGCTTATTCCCCCATAAATCTTCTTTGTGGTCGGTCTACACGTAGTAGTGTAATTTTATTAATGATGTGAGTACTTACATATACAAAATCAGGCACATTGGCCTTGGCATTTGGCTCACCAGCCTAATAAACACATAAGTCTCTCAGCTTATAACCACTTGGCTTACCATCCTATAAATATAATTACAATTCAGCAGGGGCTCGTCCTTGGGTTATTACAATCCCCTCCCCTTATTTTTGCATTGTCCTCAGTGCAACTTATTTACACAACAACAACAAGATTTCCAAAATCTTCAAAAATACATGGGTACTCTGCCCGCATAACATCTTCATGCTCCCATGTTGTGTCCTCAGGATCGTACCAGGTCCACTGGGCTTTTACAAACCCTATGGCTCGATTCCAGAGCTGATTTATTTTCCAGTCCAGTATACGCATCGGATGCACCTGCAAGACGCCTTCTTGCTCCATCTGAATCACATTCCAATCAATCACATGATTAGGATCAGGTATATATTTCTTAAGAAATGAAACATGAAACACATTATGTACATTCATGGATGCAGGCAATGCAAGCATATAAGAAACTAGTCCAATCCTTTTTAGGATTTCAAATGGCCCATAATATCTGGCTGCCAACTTGGAATAGTTTCCCAACTTCAGGGAACTTCTGTTGGCTTTCACTTTCAAGAAAACATGATCACCCACTTTAAACTCCCTGTGGGTCCTATTCTTATCAACATAATTTTTCTGCTTGTCTTGGGCAGCCTTCAAATTCTGCTTAATCTTCAACATTTGTTCTTCCATTTCCTTAAGAAAATCTGGCCCAACCACTGCCCTATCAGCTGGGTTATCCCAGCTTACTGGGTTGTTGCACTTTCTGCCATAAAGTGCTTCAAACACGCTCATATTCAGTGATGCTTGATACCCATTATTATAGGCAAATTCTACCAAGTGTAGATAATCTTCCCATTTAGATGGTTTGTCCATCACATACATCCTTAGCATATCTTCTATCATTTGATTTTCTCTTTCTGTTTGTCCATCTGACTCTGGGTGATAGGCTGTGCTAAAGTTTAGATTCGTTCTGAACCCTTTGAATAACCCTTACCATAATGTTGAGGTGAATTTCAGGTCTCTGTCAAACACAATTCTCTTGGGAATACTGTGCAATCATGCTACTTCCTTTATATAGGTATCAATAACATTATCTGCCTTGTGAGTAGTCTTCAATGGAATAAAATGGGGAGCTTTCGTAAGCTTATCCACCACCACCATGATGGAATCATGATACTTGCCGGTTCTGGGCAATCCTATGATGAAATCCATTGTCACCACTTCCCACTTCCACTCAGGAATGGGTAAAGGCTGTAGCAACCCTGCTGGGTGCCTATGTTCAGCTTTAACCTTCTAACACTCCATACGTACAACGATGTATTCTGCAATTTCTTTCTTCATGCTTGGCCAAAAGTAATGGCTCTTGATTGCTGCCACTATTTTCTGATATCCAGGGTGCCCATCATAAGGCACATTACACATTTCTTTCAAGATCATAATTCTGAACTCCTGGGAATTAGGTACATAAATTTTGTTTTTGTACAAGAGTGTTGCATCATCTTCCAATTTATAATCTTCCACTTTATGTAGCATCTTACCTTGTTGTAGCTTTTCCACCAATTCCAGGTACTGCAAATATGCATTTGCAGCTTCCAAAATTCTGCTTTTAATATAATTTTGATACATGCTAATGGTCGTAGCATGTAGTTCATGCACTCTTTTGTTGAGTTTATCAACCACTTTTTTCTCCTTTCCTTTGATATGCTTGATATCAAAGTTGTACTCACAAAGGAATTCCAACCATCTACTCTGCCTAGAATTCAAGGTTGGCTGATCAAACAAATACTTTAGACCATTATGGTATGTCATCAGTTCGAACCTACTTCCCATGAGATAGTGCCTCCATTTCCTCAGAGTGTGCACTATGGCTGCCCACTCCAAATCATGAGTTGCATAGTTCTTTTCATGATCCTTTAGTTTCCTGGACTCATAACATATTACAAACCCATTATGACTGAGGACTTCTCCCAGTCCTTCTTTGCATGCATCTATACACACTACAAAATCTTCATTCGGGTTTGCAATCCTCAGGATCATAACACTGGTTAACAACTGCTTCAATTGATGGAAGCTTCTCTCACATTCTTCTGTCCATTGAAATTTATTCTCCTTCCTTTGCAAGGAAGTGATGGGGTGAGCTATCCTTGAGAATCCTGTAATGAACCTTTTGTAATATCTAGCTAGACCCATAAAGGATATTACTTCTATCACATTCTTTGGCGTTGATCATTCTCTGATGACTTCTATCTTCTCGGGATCCGTGGCTATCCCATACTTTGAAATGATATGTCCCAAGTAATGGATCTGCTTTTGATAAAATGAGAACTTGCTCAATTTGGCATACAGTTGGTGCTCTCTTAGTACCTGCAACACCATCTTCAGATGATGTTCATGCTCTTCCTCTGACTTGGAATACACCAGGATGTCATCCAAAAAGACTATGACAAACTTGTCTAGATATTCTTTGAATACACCATTCATTAGGCACATGAAAACAACGGGTCATTTGATAACCCAAATGGTACCACTGTGAATTCATAATGACCATACCTTGTTCTGAAGGCAGTCTTGCTGATGTCTTCATCTTTTATCCTTACCTGGTGGTACCCTGCCTCGAGATATATTTTTGAAAATATACTGGCATCCTTCAATTGATCAAAGAGATCATCGATCCTTGGAAAATGATACTTTTTCTTAATAGTCACCTTGTTCAACTGTCTGAAATCGATGCACAATATCAATGTCCCATCTTTCTTTTTCACGAACAAGACTGAGGCACCCCAAGATGACAAACTTGGGCGTATATACCCCCTCTTCAGAAGTTATTCAAGCTGCAATTGCAGTTCTTTCATCTCTGGTGTACTCATTCTGTAAGGAGTTTTTGACACTGGAGCTGCTCCAGGCATCAAGTTTATAGAGAAGTCAATATCTCTCTTCGGGGGTAGTCCTGGTACCTCCTTGAATACATCTTCAAAATCTTTTAATACTGCATGGTATTCAAAATTTGACACCTTATCCTTAGGTGCTTCTTCCATATGAATTGCAAATAATTGACAGCCTTTTCTATAGCACTTCTTCAATTGCATTGTTGATATTTCTCTAATAGCAACTTCTCTGGGAATTCCTTGGAACTTCATTGGGTTTCCTTCCTCGTCCAGGAAAGTGAATGCCTTGTTACGACAATCTAACATGTCATGGTGTTGGTCCAACCAATCCATCCCAATTAGACAGTCATAGGAACCCAAAGGTAAGATGTTCAATTCATCCCTTGTGCTCAGTCCATTCATGTCCACTGGACAGGACTTAACCAACTCAACAACCCTTCTCTTGGCTCCTGTAGCTAGCTGCACTAACCAATATTTTCCATGCTTTCTTCTTGGAAAATGTAAACTTTCCACCATTATAGGATCTATGTAACTATGACTAGCTCCTAAATCAATTAAAATAGTAATGGGTTGGTTGTTGATCATACCTTCCACTTCAATCATATGTGACTCACATTATGCTTTCTTGTTGTCCAGGGCTGCGTAGATCCTTGGTACACTTCTACCCATGTCCTCCATGTTGGTTTTGGAGCCCGATTATCTTCCTAATTCAGAGGTCCTTGCTTTCAACCATGTTTATACCCCATGAAGTATTTACAGCCCAGAAGTATGTACACTCTTCCACGTGGGGGAGTGCAGAGGGGGGGTACCCCCTTTGTGGGGTCCGGGGGGGCTATCCCCCCGGCTGGGGGGTCTGGGGGCAAGCGTGACCCCAACGGGGGTTTGGGGGTAGCGTCCCCCGAAGGAAAAATTGCCTTGTAAATGTATATTGTAATTTCATTGTAAATTTGG
>SNQJ01S0178401.1:36331-46427 GCA_010110895.2 Picea sitchensis | reverse complement strand
GAGGTTGTGGATGAAAATTTCAAAGATCCAACCGGTTGAAGTTTGAACCTTGCTCCACCACAAAAATCTTCAAAGTTTGTGGATGAATCCACTACCCTGCCTTTGCACACCTCAAAAATGCTTGATGGCCTTCACAAACTTCTTCCCTTGCTGCTCCACACACAAAAAAAACAGAATGACCAAAAAAAAACGGAACCGGGCTCTTTATCCCATGGCCTGGGCGAAAGTGACGCTTTTCCTGTTTTTTTTTTCGCTTTTTGCCTGATTTTTTCAAAAACGCGTGCTTTTTTCTCTGAGCAAAAAATCGCGATTTTTTTTTTTGAAAAAATCGGCAAGCTTAAAAAATCGTGATTTTTCCGATTTTGCCGATTAATTGGCGATTTCTTTTACTAGGGAGGATACCCTTCTCTTTTGTTTCCCTTACTAATAAATCCCCGATAAAGAAATTGTTGGGAGCTTGATCACTAGAACTTGTTATCAAGGAAAAACATAAAACCTTTGGCCACCATGTAGATCATCGAAGTATGAACTAAACAAATTGAACAATGCAAAATATACCTATATGTACCTTATTCATGATAAATTTCAAAGAAATAGTTGTCAAAAAATCCATACTATTACAAAAATGACCGTAAAGGTCACGGTATTATGAATTATTGGTTTTAGGATTTGATGATATTAGAGTTACATATCACAAGGAAAAAAAGTAATTATACAATGGAGCATAAATATATCTTGGAGTCTGATGGGCCATGGTCTAGTGGTAAGTTAGAGTTCTTACAACTCAACGATGTCGGGCTTAAAAGCCCGTGTACATACTTCCCTTGTTTGTGCAGTTGAAGATTAAGGCGGATAAGTTTAGGTGCAAGTCCTAGGTGATTTTTGACATAATAGAGCCCACTCCCAAAACAAAGGGCCATTTCATTTCAGAAAGGGCAGAAAAGAATTAGAAAAGACCTTGGATGATCACTTGTTTTCCAACGAATGTCTCACTAGGGTTATTCAATGTTCAAAGTTAAAGATGAGCATTAATCCATGGAGTAGAAATCAAAATTTAAGTTGAGCTTCATGCAAGAGTTCTCGGGGTTGATTCCCCACGCTGGCTGCCTCTGTTGCATGCCTCACTCAATGTCATTGCTGTAGAAATTTAATGACAATCAACAAGCTAATATTCTGTCACACTTAGCAACCTAGAGATAATTGTCTTGTATGAACTCTGAAATGTCTTAAACCCACTTTCAAAAATTTCCATAAGCAGAAATACACATTGCTAAGTAATTATGCAGCAGAAATAAACACAATGAACAACATTCAATCACCCATGAATAACTCAGAAATTTAAGCAAATGCTAGGGAAAACCCCAATGTGGGGAAACCCAATGAGAGAGAGATCTTATTATTCAGCTTCAGGAAAGTACATAACAGCAGCGATAACACTTTTCCATCCAAGAGAAAAACCACTTACAACAAAAAATCTGTCCCACCACAATCTGCCTTGAAATTCGTGCAACAGTCCGTACAGCTGTACGAATTTGCTGAATATTGGCACCTTGATATTGGTGCCACCCATAGGCTGCTATACCCTCTTCCTGTACGACCGACCTCCTTCAGAAAACTCAGAAAAACAACTTCAAAAAACGTGCAGCAAGCTGCCTCGATTCTCGTGTCCAAGTTTGTTGTTGTATGGCCTGTATGGATCCATACAATATAACCTATACCAGCAAAACACAACATCACACAAAACAAAATGTCTTCCTTGGGATTTGTGCCCTAACTCTCTTGGGAAACGTGCCCTCCTAGCTGCCCTCTTTCTTCTCTCAACCTTACTCAGAAGTATTTCAAGCTCCTTCTCTCAATATGTCTTGCACACTACCCAATGCATTCTTTTATAAATCTGAAAATGACATTTTCCCTCCAAAGTGTCTTTTCACCTTCCCCAACCCTAAATCCAAGGGCCAAGATCTAATATTGCCTTTACAAGATCAAGGGCCATGATTCGTTCCCTCCAAAATAAATCACTTAAAATATTAAAGTACATTTCACTTTATTACATAAGTGCACTTTAATATTAGAAGGTACACTTTATTAAAAAGTCACTTTAGTAAAAGAACCACTTTACAACTTTATAAAAACCCATTACAAAGTTAAGTGCCTAGTAGTGTCAACATAGGGTAACATCCGCATACAAGACAGAACATGCGGAGTACCTCTCGAGCTAAAAAGATAACACTCCCTCTTAGCGAGGGATGTACTTGCTACCATCTCCATCATCTGGTTCCATCACAGTGTGCTCAGTAGGAGCTCCCTCTGAACCTGGAGCCATCCTCAACACCTGCATAGAAATCGAACTGGAAGATCTTCTCCTGACAGCTACCCAGAATCCTGAGCTCCTTGGAGAATCCACTCCACCCTGAGCATTGGTTCGACCACACCAGCTGAGCCTCCTGCCGGTGCTCAGAAGAGACTCACTCTCTTCTCTNACCATCTCCATCATCTGGTTCCATCACAGTGTGCTCAGTAGGAGCTCCCTCTGAACCTGGAGCCATCCTCAACACCTGCATAGAAATCGAACTGGAAAATCTTCTCCTGACAGCTACCCAGAATCCTGAGCTCCTTGGAGAATCCACTCCACCCTGAGCATTGGTTCGACCACACCAGCTGAGCCTCCTGCCGGTGCTCAGAAGAGACTCACTCTCTTCTCTTGGAATGCAAGACTGAATTCTTGGTACCACCACAGTCTCAGGAACCTGCTTATGCTCCTCATCCGACGCTGAATCATACACTGAAGGTTGTCCTCGCAACATATACAACCTGTCCACCCGATCACTGATCAACTACAGTTCCACCGGGTCCACTCCCTCTCTGTAGATAAAAATATGTTCCCTCTTGAACAATGTACAATAGCCTACATCCTCCAAGGCTGAGATTGAGAGCAAGTTAACCCTCAACCTTGGAACAAAGAGAACTCCATCAAGCTCCAGGAATCCTCCATACTCGAGTTGGAATCTAACCCTTCCAACTCCACGTACAACTCGCGCCATACCACCTTCATTTACCACCCGTCAGTCAGGATCTGTCTCTGTGATAATTAGGAATACTCGCCAGATTCCCGTCATGTGGCAAGAGGCTCCACTATCCACAATCCATCTGATATCACCTCCAAATCATCCGCTACCGACACTGGAAACTAGGGTAACCAAAGAAAATTCCCTGTCATACTTGGAAGCAAAGTCCTCCATGGCTGCTATAGCAGCTGTCTCAGGCCCCTCTGGTTCCTTCTTCTTTTTCTTCCTCTCAGGACAATGAGAAGCAAGGTGCCCCAACTGGTTACAACAATAACATCTGACTTTACTCAAGCCCCTTCCAAAACTTCTTTTCTTCTTGCTCTTTGCAGCAAGAGCAACATTCTCATCAACTCCATCTGTCTTCTATCCACTGCTCTGAGATCCTTTGCGAATCTCTGACTGAGTGAAATCATCCCACAGTCTGCTCCAATATGGAAGATGCTCACGACCCACCACACACTTCACGAAGACTTCCCATTCTTTGGTGAAGCCTTTCAAGGCTATCCTCACCAACTCTGAATCTGATATGACCTCTCCAACTGCTGCCAGCTCATCTTTCACTTGAGCTACCCGGGTAAGATAAGAAGAAACACTCTCCTCCTTACCCATCTTGGTATCATGCAGCCTAGCCTTCAAGGCCATCTTCTGATTTTCATTCTTCGCCTCAAATAAGTTCTTAAGTGCATCCCACATCTCTTTGGCTGTCTTCTTCTCAGCCAAGTGTGGGATAAGGTGATCCTTCACCCCATCCAGAATAATCCTTTGAGCTTTGGCCTCCTTGACCTCATGCAAATCCAAAGCAACAGGATCTGTTGTGGGAACCACAACAATAGAACTGACATAGTTCCAAATCTTGTTCTCCTTGAGAACCACTGACATCCGGACCTTCCACTGCAAATAGTTGGAAATGCCATCCAACTGATCCTCAAATCTAATACATGCAGCCATATTCCCTGTCACAACTCAAGGAAAAACAATCACAAATTTTCCCCCTTCAAACTTGCCCAAAAATCTCACTGTTCACTGTCACTCAGAGACCAAGCTCTGATACCATGTAGAAATTTAATGACAAAATCAACAAGCTAATATTTTGTCATACACTTAGCAACCTAGAGATAACTGTCCTGCATGAACTCGGAAATGTCTAAAACCCACATTCAGAAATTTCCATAAGCAGAAATACACATTGTTAAGTAATTATGCAGTGGAAATAAACACAATGAACAGCATTCAATGTGGGGAAACCCAGTGAGAGAGAGAGAGAGAGATCTTATTATTCAGCTTTAGGAAAGTACATAACAACAGCAATAACACTTTTCCAGCCAAGAGAAAAACCACTGACAGCACAAAATCTGTCCAACCACAACCTGCGTTGAAATCCGTTCCACAGTCCGTACAGCTGTACGGATTTGCTGAATATTGGAACTTCGAAATTTGTGCCACCCACATGCTTCTGTACCCTCTTCCTGTACGGCCGACCTCCTTCAAAAACCTCAGAAAAACTGCCTTGAAAAACATGCAGCAAGCTGCCTCGATTTCCATGTCCAAGTTTGCTGTTGTACGGCCTGTACAGATCTGTATAGTACGGCCTGTACCAGCAAAACACAGAAGCACACAAAACATAATGTCTTCCTTGGGATTTGCGCCCTAGCTCTCTTGGGAAACATGCCCTCCTTGCTGCCCTCTTTCCTCTCTCAAGCTTTCTCAGAAATCTCTCAAGCTCCTTCTCTCAATGTGTCTTGCACACTACCCAATGCATTCTTTTATAAATTTGAAAATAAGATTTTCCCTCCAAAGTGTCTTTTCACCTTCCCCAACCCTAAATCCAAGGGCCAAGATCTAATCTTGCCTTTACAAGATCAAGGGCCATGATTCATTCCCTTCAAAATAAATCACTTAAAATATTAAAGTACATTTCACTTTATTACATAAGTGCACTTTAATATTAGAAGGTACACTTTATTAAAAAGTCACTTTAATAAAAGAACCACTTTACAACTTTACAAAAACCCATTACAAAGTTAAGTGCCTAGTAGTGTCAACATAGGGTAACATCTGCATACAAGACAAAACATGCGGAGTACCTCCCGAGCTAAAAAGCTAACAATCGCTGGGTTAGGGGTCATAATTAGTGTCAGCAGGTTTGCACTGAGTACCATCTGCAAGTGCTGGAAGTGCCCTGGAGTTTCGCTGCGAGGTTTTTCTTGGAAAAAAAGTGCTGCAAGAGCAATGTATTTCAAAAGGGCTAGAGTGCAATGAACCTATCCAATAATATTATCATAGCAGTTGCAAACATGCTAGATCTTCCAAGCACACAATGTGGGAATTAGAGTCATTCAGGATCACACATTGAAGTTGATTCATCCTTTGTGGCACATTAATCTATAGGGGGGATGGAATCTTATGAACCTAAGTTATAACTTTGGATAGTTTTACCCTGGCTTAAAGGGTAACCATAATTAAAGTATTGTTAGGGATAGTCTGATTGGATAATCTGTAAGGTGATCATAACCATAGTGAAGTGTATAGGCTAGTGTCCAAATTGTCTCTGTATCATTGGTTAAGAGTTGCAATATGGAAGTCCTATATTTATTCTCTCAAAGTCTCATTATATGTGGTATTTTGGATATATGTGTGTGTTTTGGAATTGAAACCTTATATGAGGCACACATGCTTAGATGAGATATCGTTTATAACCTTTAAAGTTTAATTCCTTTTCATTTGATAGTGTATGATTCTGTATTACAAGGATATTGGGCTGTTATTATAGTTATTTCCAGAGAGGGTGGTAGAATTTTCCAACACTGTTAGTCTAGACTTTGATAGCATTGCTATTTTAAAATATGGCTGAATATCAAAATCCAAGATAATGGTAGTATAACTCTTTGGCATAGCGCATGGTATGAATTTATTGTGTTCTATATTTAACTTTGTAAATATAAATTTTGTTGATGGAGTTGAACTTATTTATTTATCAGGTTGCAGATTTTGGACTTTCCAAAGAGCAAACATTTGACCGCCGGAACTCAAGCCTCAAGGGAACATATGGTTACATGGACCCTGACTATGTGTCAACAAATACCTTTACAACCAAGAGTGATGTATACAGCTTTGGACTCTTTCTATTCGAACTGATTACAGGGAGGAATCCACAACAGGGTCTTGTTGATTATATCAATCTTGTAATCTACGTTAAACCTTGTGATGCTCTGTTCCTCTAAAGTGCAACTATATTTTAGAATACCTGTAGATCTTGTTTAAAAACTTCGTACAATCTTTATGTTGGCATTGGCTGTCAATAGTGAGTTTCAACAGTGAGTTTTCTATTTTTCCAGAAGATAAAACAATCCATCCTTGCAAGTCTTAGAAAGTGGTCATCTGCCTGGAATAGATATCAAATTAATATCATGCATACATAAAGTCAATTTACAAATGTCATGCTATGTTTGTTCTATACTATTTAATGTTTAGTCTTATTTAGTGATTTAGTGTATCATTCTCTGTTATAAAGTAGATTCACGTTGTTTCCTTAGTTTCTCCACATGTAACATTTTCTCATTGTGTTAATTGCAACTTGGGAAACAGGCTGCAATTGGTGCAGACGACAAATCAGGCTGGGATGAGATACTGGATTCACGGCTTAATGGAAAATGTAATATTGAAGAAGTCCGCACTATGGCAGCTCTTGCATACAAGTGTGTTCACAAGAATCCAAGGAAGCGACCAGCTATGAGAGACATATCACAGGCTTTGGCAAGATTACAAAAGACAAAACACAATATTGAGCATTTAAGCCAAGCCTTCTCATTTGCAGGGGAAGGGAATTCTGAAGTTGTAGAGCAGATAGAGCTTCAGATAGCCAAGTTAAACAAGTTAGATAGTATATCAGAGAAACATGAAGCTTGATGATATCTGGGTGTAAGATGAGATGGTTGTGTTGAATTTCTCACCATGGGCACTTTTTAATGTTCTGTCCAGAGTTTAGTCAGTGGAGATGGGGAGTTAACCAGCTTTTGGAAGGCTTTATTAATTTGCCTGCTGATTCCATCACCTGGTTGGACTTGGAACTTTATGGCTCTGAAAATGGTCTTGCAGGTCATCAGTGCTTCTTCAATTACCTTCAGATGGTGCAAGTTTAACTGTATGCTGCTACAAGGCCAGGTCTTCAATTGAAGTCCTCTAGAATTTCTGCAAATATGTAAAAACGATTTCAGCAGTATATTGAAGATGATGTGTACAAGTCAAAACAAGTGCCACCTTGTGGCAAACTGAGCCTAATTTTCTTTAAAAGAGACAAGGTTCAAGCCTCAAATGAATATGCCAAATTTCCATTGTCTTCCTGTATTGTGTGATTACACCGAATGGTTCCCTTCAATATATCTGAAGTAGTAAGTTATCTTTAAGCAGATCAAACCTCCATCAGTGGGGTTTCATGAGTGTGAGCTGGTCCTCTATGTTAGATTCTTGGGCCCAACACCTTTGCTTGTAACGGGACACTTGGTACATGACCTTATATGGCACACAAACAATATATTCTATGCATGCACAAGGTTACTGGATTCGATTTGCCAAAACTGTCTCTGTTTTCAACTAATGGGTGACCAACTATATTGGTTCTAACTGTTTGTTTAGGACTAAAGAGATTGGGTCATTTTTATCATAAACCACACCATAAACCTATTGATCATATCCCCTCAAGAGTAAAAAATCAAGTGGATCATGCTTGTGTTTTGAATGCCATGCCATTTGAGGCATTTGAGATATAGATTTGAGCTAGATACTCTTGATGAAAATAAAATAGGAAAAGAAGGGGCTATATTTGTGCTTCGCCATGTTTCCATTAAAGTAACAGTTTATGATGGTAATAAAAAGGGAAAGATGTGGCCCATATATAATTTTTCCTCCCATTTGAGCTTTTGAGGATTCTCCATTGATAAACACATTGTAGGAATTCTTGTCATATAGAATAATCAAACATTCCAATTCACTATGTTTTGAGCAAATTTTCAGCAGTTGGATGAATAGCAAGTTACAATATTTGTTGTTCTTCTAAATATACTGTTTTCTCCAGATTCAACGCCAAAGATTATTGCATTTGTTAAACGTAATAGAATTGGATGGTAAAAGGCATTTTTTTCTTAGAAAATGTTAGTAATTTTATCTTCCATGTAACCTGCTAGTGAGAAGAAACAGCTTGTCTTTGGTCACGATAACAACATACATAAGACTGTTTGTTTGTTTACCATTTTTTTATGGTAAATTTAGTATTACACAGAAAAGAAGAGTACATTAGGAAACAACCAATGATCACCAATCAGCTTCAAGAAACTAGATTCATCACAGGTAACCTATAACTAGGTCTTCCTATCCCTATTGACTATTCCTTTTGTGGGTGAAGACCACGTCAACATTTCAAATGAAAGATATCAGACATTTTTTTACATGCATTTTATTTAATAGACTGTGCTTTCAGGATGTGGGGGAAAAAGTTTGTAATTGGTAGCATTATTCATATCCTATTGGCTTCCATCATGACTAGTTCTCACACCTAAAATATTAGAATATATATCAAAATAACACCATGCAATCATTGTAACAACATATGTGAACAAGTATTGTGAATGAGAAGCAACATGCTTGGTTAGACTAACCTCCTCAAAGACCTCGTTGTACTATCACTAACATTTCCATTATAGGAGAGATCAACCTACTTATAGTCAGATTGACGAATCATCCTCATTCAAATGAGATGCTTGTGCTTCCTGCGGGAGTACCTTTCACAATTCAAGTTGGTAGCCTTGTCCAAGTGGTGCATTTCTTATGTAGTAAACCTTAGTAGATGGAATATAGAAGATAAACCCTTAACTTGAGAATAACCAAAATGAGTCCACACATTAGACAACACAAGAATATAGATAGAACCCTTAAGGTAGGATAACACCATCAAATACTCCTAATAGAAGGAATCACTTCATAAGCCATGATAGCTGCAATACAATCTTCAACATGCAACATATCTCAATACAATGATACTCATGTATTTATATTTTTTTGTGAGTACTCTTAAGGGTGTATGCCAACTACCCTTCATTATGATATTCATTTCTGTTCACTGCCTAGTGGTCRTATTTATATCCACATTACATAAATTATTCCCCTTGGGTACCTCCCTAGGTACACCGTATCATTCTCCCTAGGTATATTTCATTTCGTCCCCCTTTGCATGTTTCATCTTCAAAACATGAGTAGAAGCCATATACTATGATCTACTAAGCAATATAGTCAGCTGGTACCAAGCACAAGCATCTATACATTTTAGTGAAATGTGGACCTAGGGTCCAACTATGGCTTTGCCACCTCTATCTTGATTTTGGTTGCTTTGTTGGTTCCTTCTTGTTTCCATGCCACTTTGATATCTCCAGTAGTTGCTTTAAGTCCTCGATGCGCCTCTATATTGGGTGTCTTTATGGTTCCATATTGGTACATAGTAATTTTGTTGATGCTCACAACCTTGCCTTGATGATTGTTATTTTTAAGGGTGGTGTGGGTGGCGATATACAATGATCATAGCTATTGATTACTCTTTCTTTGACTCTTCAACCTATGGTTCTTTCAAGGAGTGCAACTTTGTAGATTCTTCTCCTTTCTATGCTCTTTTGGGGGCTCTCCTTTGGGTGTTTCTCTAGACTCTTCTTTTGATTCAACATCGTACTTTTCATTTGATGTGTTTGTAGGTATTGCAATTAGTTTTCCTGCAAGGATTTCTTCATGTGCCACCTTGAGCTCTTGTTGTTTAGTGAGAAATATCATGCAATGTGATTTAGTTTTTCTTATACCAAAGTCATTAATTGTACCCATTGATTTCATCCAAGGATATTCAAGAATAATATCTACATTATCAATATCTGAAACATGAAAATTTGAATGCAAAACATATTTTTCCATATTAATTTTCAAATTCTGAACATTTTCACCCTTGGCCTATGTGCTTTGAATATTCTTTATGAGGACTTGCAATTTTTTTTTGCCTA
>SNQJ01S0178401.1:16643-36321 GCA_010110895.2 Picea sitchensis | reverse complement strand
ATCTACATTATCAATATCTGAAACATGAAAATTTGAATGCAAAACATATTTTTCCATATTAATTTTCAAATTCTGAACATTTTCACCCTTGGCCTATGTGCTTTGAATATTCTTTATGAGGACTTGCAATTTTTTTTTGCCTAGTCAACATTGATGAAATTATCCCCGTCACTAGGGTTTATAGAAATGATAATCTTCTCCCATTAAAGACATCCATGAACTTGTAATAGGAAGGTTTCACCTGAAAATAAACCCTTAGTGTTTTCTTTATCCTTCTTTTTAGCAGAAGACCATGTTACCTGTTACTTTGTTTGGTAATCATAAGGGGTCTTGGAGTTTCAGAGCACATTACCAGAATTAAAGGAAGTTTCCAATCCAAGCTGGGATGAAGTTTGGAGAAAGCATATCCTCTCTTGCAATGCTATTTTTTATTTATTAATACTATGCTACGTTATAAGAAGAAATGTTGAATGATCCCATGTCAGATCCAATTAGTGATCCAAGTGTACTTGCAACACTTTCAAACAATCCTGGGCAACACAAATTAATTACATAATGAATAAAGAGGGAAAGGTTGAAATAATGCATAAGCTTGAAATGTTTCATTATCAACACCACTCATTTAAAGAGTTTAATCAACATTATGAATAAAGATTTGTATTTACTATCATGAGTCATGCCAAAGGTGCCAAATAAGGTCACAAAAGAAGGCATGATATATCTAGAAATTATACTATATATGGTTGTTGTTATAACCCAACACTGGTTCATTCTAGCGCACCCCCTTTACCAGATTTGGCTCCCAATACAAAGTTGTCCCATACCTTGGATGGCTCAAATGAAGATTGCAAGGGACATGTACATGCTTTGCCACGTTTTTGTGGTGCTTTCAAAAGAGAAGAGCATACCTTAGTGAACCAAATGGATATACAGGCTCATTTGATATAAATATAGGTTCAATATTGAAGTAAGTCTTGGATTAGGGCCAAACTATATTTGGTTTGGATGTAAAGATAATGAAAATTTTAATGGGTGAGCCGACCTAAGTAAGATTTGTACGTTGACTTAATTTTTTTTTTTTTTATGTCAAAGGCCAGGCGCCAACCTTTCTTTTAAAGGAGAGTTGCCATATTAGAGGTCTAAGTGCCCACAAGTGGATACATGGGGGGTATTTTTGCACAATAGGAGGAAACTCATATTTGGGAACTTTGGAAGCCCATGTGTCTACCTTAGAAGACACTTGGTAGTTGGACATACACCCTTATGGAACAAGATCACTCTTGGAGGGATTATCAGATGCATGTTTTGAGGAGCCAACAAGCTTTGAACGGCCTTTGGAGGCTGGATGCCATGAGCGAAGACAATTCTTGACGAAGGTGCCCCTTTCTTTGGGGGTTTTGGATTAAAAAAAATGTAAATTTGGCTTGAAAAGCCCCTATTTTGTAGATTATTTAATTGGTGAAGAAGACTTTTACCCATCCTTAGGCTAGATTAGGGGCTTTCACTTGGGAAAACAATATTTTAATGTAAGAGCAAGTTGAGCCTCTCTCCCTATAAATAGAGAGGCACTTCCTCTCATTTTCTCACAGTTGGATTTGGGAAGAAATCCCTTAGCAAGTTTGAAATTTCTGAAATTTGTTGAAGCACCTTTGTCTTGGATTTGTGCTATGGATGGAATATTAAGGTGCCTTCATTGAGGGGACTAATTGTGGATGATTTTTCAAGTTTGATGGATGATTCATGGTTAGGGTTTTATGGATGAGCAAGGATTTACCTAGTGAGTGTTCTTTTTACGTCTTTGTGGATTTATTCATTGAATATATGAAATGTAGGTGTGCTTATCAAAGTGGTGAAAGTACATTTTCCTTGTATTTTTCTTGAATAGATCCTGTCTTGCAAAACTTAGGAAGGTTTGCAGTGGGATACCTTCCCTTGATAGTCTTTAAAGCTTGTTAAAGGACATAGGAGGATCTTCTAGGGTTTGTAGTGGACTACCCTAGTTGTCACCCTATGGGAGGATATCCTAAGGTTTGTAGTGGACTACCTTAGATATCACCCAATATCCATTCTTTACCTTCTTCAATAGAGTCACTGGTTGACCCCATATGCTCAATGAAAAGACACTGGTCTCCGGTCCTCCCATCGTTTTTCATACCATAAAACTTACCAAAACCATTTTGCTCGGATTTACTCTTTACATCACCATGAGCTTCATTGCCCTAAGTCCTAGCAATCATAACCTAGGGAAGCCCCCTTGAGTTAGAGGAGAGTTGACATGAAGTGCATAAGAGGGTTGGTAAGGTGACAATAGCCCCCCTCTTAGTTTCACTTGAATCATACTTGAAATTTTCAGACTTTATTTCCTAAAGTGTGAGTTTGTGTGGTAACATTTTGGTGTCATTGCCAGGGATAAAGTCCATTTTTTGGAAGATGACATTGGAGGAGTTCTCAAATTTGAAGATCTTTTCCTAGCGACTCCATTAGAAGAACAAAGACCTTGTTCTTTGTAGATTTTGAAGACTTTATGCTTGTGAGATGAGACCAACATTATTGTGAATGCATTATTGTGAAGGCATCTACAACTCACCTTGGCGACTCCATTGCAATAAGGTACACAAATTTCATTTTGATTAAAGATCTCATGTTAAAATTTGTATATGGTGAAAGATGGCTCCTTGGGAGTTGCATTAGATGTATCCTGCTTTGGCTAACAAGGACATTTCGAGATACCCAAATTAGCCTCCTCCAAAATATGAGAAGAATATCCCAAAATTCAATGATGATTATTTTTTTTGTTGTCCCACATGTCTTGTCACTTATGAGGTATGTCTCCACATTCAAAGAAAGGCATGAGGATCTCTTGATAAGGTCATTTTTACTCACAGTTTTACTATCAAGAACTCATGTTGATTTGTAAACTGTCGTGGATATTCTACTGGAACAATTCATTACGATGGATCTGATCAATAAAACTGAAATCTACACTAAGAAAGTTAAATTCATTTATATTATAGAATATTTAGTTACTGTTTTTTTGCTCATGCATGAAATAGATAAAATGCAGAAAATAGAGAACAGTAAAATCAAATCACACTATCCACAAAATAACACAGATTTTCTATGGGAAACCCTTATTGGAGAAAACCTAGCTAGAAGGTGAGGCTGCTATGCTCTCTTTTCTCTGGTCTAAAAATAATGCAAGTACAAAGGAGAATGCACTCACTATAGAGTTACCTTAGACTTGTGGCATGTTAGGCTATATCACAAAACATTAACCTCCTCGGTTATGCTCTCTAATTACCCACTCCCAGTTGTTATGCTCTGCTATGGAACAAAATACAATAACATAGAATGGAACCCCTTCTCCTCCTAGTGGCTCGGTATTTAACATAACTTGATAGCTATCTAGGGGTAGGCATTTGACTTCCTCAACCCTCAATTGTGGTAGGGTTTTGAACCTTCTATAATCTCCTTGAAATTCCTCATGCGGCTAGCCCCATATGCATAAGTAATGGGAGATAACGTGGCATCTTCTCGTACCATGGTGGTCAACATGATAGGTCAACTTGCGGGAGGCATAACTTTTGCATACGAACTCCGATTGACGCACAATCTACACCATTGGAAAGTTTTGTAAGTGTAGAAGACCGTTAAGGGGATGGGCACAAATTTCGAACACCAGAGCCCTAAAAAACACCATTTAATGTCTCAAAATGGATTTGGAAGGTTCCAGACCCCAATTTTCCAAATTAGGACCCCTACTAAAATGAACTTGCAAGTTGATTCCTCCAGTTTTTTCTACTTTGAAAGCATCGATATATATATATATATATATATACTTCAGCATCGATATATATATATATATATATGCGGCGTATATATATATATATATATATATATATATATATATATATATATATATATATATATATATGATAAATAATATAATGATCCGAACTTGATCACCCTGTCATTCAAAGAACATGCTTCTGGTATTTTCAGTATATCACCTGTCGTCCAAAGAACATGTTTTATCTCAAGGCTTTCGTTGAATAATTTCTCAAACATTGGGGCCCAAGATTTCAAAAGTTTGAAGACACATATCAAGACTTATTAGTAGCCATATGTTGATGTTTAGATCGGTTAAGGTCCAAACAACAACCTCATGAGAATAAAATATCCCCCTGCATTTTTATAGAGATGGTGCTCTTTTGCATTTTCTTAAAGAGAAATCTTGATATCTTTGAACCAAAGTATCAAAATGGAAGAGTAATAAAAAACAAACCCCAATCTTTATTGCTCAATGAAAATGTAAAATATTATTGATTGAAAAATAATATATATTCACAAAAAGAATTCCTGAGAAGAGGATCATGAATCTTCAAAAACTAAAATACAATAGATGTAGAAATATTGTACAGAAACAAATAACAATTATGTTAAAAATAATATGATTCTCACATCCATCAGAATATCATAATTTTGATCGCATTCATGAGAAAGAAAAACAAAGGCCCACAATTGAGAGAACTTTAAAAGAGTTTTTCATTTAAAATAAAAGAGAATATGATATTCAAACTTTAAATATTTTATGCTCAAAAACTCAGAGTTCAAGATATCATTAAATTTTAACCCTGAAATAGTTCTCTGGGATTTTCAAAAAATAATAATAGTCTTTGATAGTTAAAAAATAAAATAAAATGACATTCGTCCAAACAGACTGGGATTGGGCTCCCGTGGACCATAAAATGAAAGTGAAACATGACTGAACATGAAAAGAATAAGGAGATAAGTGATTAGAAGTTGGTTATGCTTTCTCAAGAACGACATGACACAACTGGATGATTCCTGAACAAGAAGAGCAAAACAATAGAGGAGGATGTGATCAATTTACTCATTGTGATGGATTTCTCTCGCTCGCTATCTGTTGGTCGATGTTCCTTTTGTATTCTCTTTTGTTGTAGTTACATGACCGGTACCAACTATCTATGCTTGATCTTCTTCAGTTATTTTGATTAAATCTTGTTTTAACCAATTTTCAATGTAATCCCTCATAGGCGTGACAATTATCTCTTGCTTGACTTTAATGTTGAATAATGTGCTTTCAAGATCTCTAAAGTCAATTTAAATTTGATGTAACATATATTCAATATCTTCAATTTTATTAATATAGTTAAGTAGCCAACTTTCAACTTCTTGCTCTGTGTACTCGGTCAAATTGTTAAATTTTTCCACTGACACGACCTTTAATATCTCTATATGTTCTTCAAACTATACTCTTATCATTATCATAGAATTTAATGTTAATTTTGGGTCTTGAACTTCCCCGATGGTTCCTGCCAAGTCTAACTCAATCAATTTCAAATATAACTCCCATTTTTTTACACTTAAAGTGTCACAATCAACCAATATTTATTTTAAAGTCTTTATTCTCTTAATCTAAAATGCTTTTAATTGTTTTATATGAGTGGGGGACGATAACTATTATTTCTTTGTTTTTAATTCACTCATGCCTAAGACTTTCAAAACAAATATAATAACAACATATTTATAAAAACCCTCATCATTCTCGAGATCATCCTGGAGGTATTGTCTTAGATTTGTAATTCTGGACCCCAAAGAAACAAAACTATTCGGAAGTTTCCATGCCTCAAGAGTGAGACATCATTTTCTTTATGTTCTCCCAACATACCTTTTGACAACACCGAGTAGGCTTGATGTCCCTCTTAATTTTGAACTTGATTTTAGTGTTCCATCAAAGTTCCTCCAAGGTTGAACAATGGCAATCGTACTGGCGAATATGGGTGGCGACATCAAAGAATTCTCAAGTTCTTTATTTTTGTGTTTAAGTATGGCATTTTCATCTTCCATTTTAGCCACTGACAACTTCAAGGCCATGCTTGTAGCTTCATGGATTTGTAATATCTTTGACAGTGGAATCCCTTTTAGGTCAAATTCTGAGCTTGCCCTTCCTTGAACCTTTTTGTTTTTGGAATGAATTCTTTCAAAGATTAATTTCTTTGAATCTTTACCAAATAGAGCATTGTGCACAACCAAATATTATTCTTCAAAGAAAACCAGTCCATGTTTTTCCAATTCGGCTGCAACTTCCCGACTTTATTGAAGTCTTTTCTCTTCATCAATAAATTCTTTATCTTCAATATTGGCATCCAAATCCATGTCTTCAAGAACAACTTTGTCTTTCAGGTGTAATCTCCTCTACTTCTTGCTGATTGGTTTGCCTTTTTCTTTTACTTGTTATAGGAAGTTTGTGAGGTCGTTCCAAATTTCCCTTGGGAGGGTTTTGATCTCCTCCATCATTAGAATCATTGACTTAAGACTTCTTTTGTTCTTGTGCTACTAGTTGAGAATTTGTTTTTGTGGGCCACTTCTCTGAGACACATTAGGAGAACGAGTACTCCTTTTATTAACAATTCTTCCATGCTTCTGTTGTGGTTCATTGGTACTAATAACAATGCCAATATCTTCAATAGGAAATGCCTCATGGTTTTGTCTTCATCTTCCTCTTCTCCAAATAGAAAAGTGTTTGCATATGAGACACAGTAACCCACAAAGATCATATGTTTCATGAACAATTGATTTGGGTCAAATCCTTTAATTTCTTCTTCCACCTTTAAATCAAAGTGATCAAATTGACCTACATATTCGTCAATGTTTGCAACATTATTTAATACTATTTCACCGATTTTCCATGGTAGGGGAATAAATTGTTTTTTCCTTCTTTCATGGAAGAAGTGAGCCCATAATTTGTACTGCTTACAAACTTCAATCAGAAATATCTTGTCTGATACATAGTACGGAAGGTAAAAAGGCCTTTCTCGAGAACAATAAATCTTGACAATGTTGTAATGGTCCATCGCTTTGAAACTTCCTCTTTTATCTAGAAAGGTTTCCACTTCTAAAGAAAGTCTTGATGTACTGAATCCAAATATAAGTTTCTTAAAAGAAGAAACAAATGAATTGTAAAATTCATAGAAATGATACATTTCCTTTTGCTTCCATAAGGCAGGGTACCATGTATGAACTGGGTCAGTTTTGCAATTGACCTGTTTGGCTGAATGAAGTTCTTTAAACGCATGGAAGTATATGATAGAAAATATTAAATATGAAGACTTGTAGAACTACTTGTTCTTCTTAAAATTTGATAATTGAAAATATGTTTCACCAGAAATGATCTTCGCCCAGTCAAAGACTGCTTTCTCATGATTAAAAAAATATAGAATATACAGAGCTAAAAAAAGAACTGTTGCAGTGGATTCTTTCCCAACCACCCTAGCAAAGAGCCATGCCATTTCTCAGTAAGGGTATTTTAGCAAACTCACCTGCATAGCTGATAAATCTTCAGACATTTTTGTCGAGTCTTCTAGATATTGTTGTAAGAGATCCCACCCACCATTCATAGCCTTTAGGAAATATTTGGCTCGTCACCTTTAAAAATCATCATTGGCTCTGGAATCCTAAACATTTTCTTGAAAGTTGAAGGTGACAGAGAAATTGGGGATTCCCCCTGTAGTTGAAAACTCTGTTTGCAGTTTTGAGGAAAAATCCTAAGTATATGAAAAGTGCATGGAGGAAGAAGGAAAGCTAGAAAGCGTGCAACTGAGGTGCATCTAGCAAGAAAATGCGCAAAAGGAGGAAATTGCACAAAAGGAAGACAACACACAGTGCGAAGAATAAAGATCAAAGAATAAAGCTCGAGGAGTAAAGCAAGGAAATAAAGCATAACAGGAGAATGACAACCCGACATTCTTGAAATAGAAGAACAACAAAAAAGCAACATGAAGGCTGAAAAAGAGAAGAAAGGCGTCGAACAACCAGTTAACTGAGTTGGCCATGCATTTGTAATAGGATGTTTTTGGGATGAATAGATTAGGGTTTTAGCCCTAGCTTTTTGTATAAATATGTAACGGGTTGGGAGATTACGGGTTCAACTAGGTACTATTCTGATGAAGTTCGGTTATGATAGATTAGGTTATGTTATAGTATGGTAATTATTGATGGATTTTGAGTTCCAGAGTTCTTGAATGTAGCAGTTGATGGTTAAGAAGAATGAATGAAGGAATGATAAAGAGATATTACATAATCCTATGTTGTCTGTTTTCCTGTGTGTGATTATGAATACTATTTGCATGCATCGTAGAATAGATTTGTATGATAGTTAAGTACGGTGCAAGGATTCATGACTGTAACAGTAACAAATATATACACTAAACTGGAATATGATAAGTATAGGAATCTGAATCATGAGTAAGTTAATAGCTGTACAAAACAAAGTTATGCGCACAACATAATAAGGAAGAATGAACCAAATGGTTTCCTCCCATTTCCTTACTACTGTAGAAGCTTGGTTCTCGTAGTCCCCATAGATACCTCGGGTGAGACTTTATTTGTGCAAACAGGTGATGCCGAAAGGGCCGATGTATGGTGAGTTTTGTTGGTCTTAGATAAACCGAACCTTCGGTCTTACAACCCGTGCACAGAAGAGCACCAACAAATGGTTTCATTGCTGGGACCATGACTTTGTGATTAAGCGGATGTTTTGGAGGCTGACTAAGAAGGAGATCTCAGAATGGTTGGAAAGGAAGGAACGCGAATTTGCATGAAAAGAGAAGAAAAACCCTCGGATGAGTGACAAGAAATGGCTGCAAAAGTATGTGTTTACAGTTCTGCATGAAATTTTATTTGGAAAATTTTCAGTTATTTTGACTGAATGGCTAGAAAGATTAGTGGAGAAATCTGGAAGGTTCAACATCGCAACCCTGAGGAATTGGACTCCTGAATTGGTAAGACAATTGAATTCTGTAAGTAACCCAACCACTTGAGCAGTTGATTTTTGGTTGGATGACGTACTAGGTTGGTATGTTACATAGGTTGCAATAGATTGTATTCAATCATAAAGTGTTGCAAAAAGAGATTTTTTCAAAGGTCCATGCGAGAGGTTCTTGAAATCATTAAATATGTGGATATAGATGCTATTGAGTGAAAAGAATGTGATGGTAATTAAATTTGATTGCTAAAAGGTTCACGCACATAGGGGAACCAAGGGATGCCAAGAGAATTGTCTCAGAGAAGGAAGGAAGCAATGAAAGAGGCAGGGAGTGACTGAGGATGCAAGAAGAAGATATACCAGAGGAATGATATGAGTTTTGAGAGTTTTGCAGAGGGAGGAGGTATGAGAGGCAAGATATTGAGGCTGAGAGAGGAGAGCCATAGAGTGAGCCAGAGGGGAGAGAACCTTGTGCACTAGTTCGAAACATGGAGGTACCATACCTAGGAGGAGAAGAAGAGGAGTTCTAGTCCATTCTGATAATAAAAGAGCCAACAAGTCCTACTTAGACAGGATCCAATGTCAAATTCATGACCTTGTGTGCATCACCACAATCAAAAGTAACATTTGAATATTTTTCAAAAGAAATTGTAGTTAGCCAAGGAGGACTGTGTAGTAGCAGTCAGAATAGTGGAAGTAGTGCACAAAGTTAGAATCAGAGTCAACCAACATGACCAAGAGGAGGGACTACGTCGAACAACATGGTTGGGGTGGATAATACTCTTAGGTTGCATGAATTCCAAGGAATCAGGTCAGAGGAACCAGAACAACACTTGTTTGTTTGCGAGATGATTTGGGCCACAAAGAATGTACAAGATGAATTTGTGAATATTACGCAGGGACTATGCCAGCCTGAACAGATGAAGGAAAGAAAACTGAACAATGGGTAAGGAATTCAATAGGTACTATGTCAGCCTTTGATTCTCAGCAAGAAAAGGAGAAATATCAGAGGGAAAGAAAATAAGTACTCATAACATATTGGGGAGCATCAACATCAGTTGCAGATCATGATGAAGATCACGCAATGCCAGAGAATCCAACGGGGAAGGTAAGTGCACTAACAAAATTCTTGCGAAATTGTGTAGAGATAATCAAAGATGAGGCTCTGATGAATAAATTATATGAAATGATTGATCACTGCACAAGAGGAAGGGAAATTCTTGTCGCACAAAGGATGGTAAATTAGGTATTGTGCAGGAAGCGAACCAATGAATAATTCAAATTCATCGCGCATATTGGAGAGTATGATGTGGATAATATTATTTTGGACTTAGGTTCTGATGTGAATGTGTTACCTAAGAAGACATGGGATTTTATGGGAAAAACCAAGTTGGTATGGTCTCCTGTTCAGCTACGACTAGCGAATCAACACAAAATAGTTCCAATTGGTCAGTTGATAGGAGTACTTGTGAACATAGATGGGGTACGCAGCGTGCCAGACTTTGAAGTTATTGAGATTGTGGATGAAAGTTAACCATATCCAGCACTGATGGGACTGGAATGGGATTTTGATAACCAATCGATCATCAACTTGAAGAGGAGGGAGATGATATTTGAGGTTGGAGATTTGAAAGTTACTGCACCCTTGGACCCATCAAAAGGAAAGAGATACATCGAACCAACAAGCGGGAATGACATTGAAAATTTATATAACATGACTGCGTGGATGGAGGATTATTTCAACTTGACAATGGATGGTGCGTTGATTTGGTGAAGTATCAGTTCATGTGTGTCATATTCTGAAGAAGGTCTAGAGCATTTACAACAGAGAATGCATGAAGTGTCAACTAGATGATGTGCGTGCACAACTCGATCCTTGCGTTGAATTGGAACAGAGCTATGTTATCTGCCCATCTATGATGGATTAACTGATATAAGGATGTTTGTACAATAATTTAAGTTGCAGCTACCTGGAAAACAAAGGATGTTAGCACTAGATGTGGTATTAAAAGTGACTCCATCCAGATGGTGGGATGCCAAAAAGAGGGAATGGAAGACCGGTCACAATGCAACAAACTAATGCAAATAAGGCTTGACACTGAGGGAGAAAACATTGCGCATAAATATACAAGGGAGAGTGACCCAACATGTCATGTGGAATAGTGCAGGGCTTTGTGGGGGTCATTACTAGAGACAGAGTGGACTCACATATTTATACACACACTGGACAGAATTTTGAAGAACTGGTATTTGGAGTTGAAAATGCACAAGGAGACAACAAGATGGGAAGAACTGATCTAGAGGTTCAAAATCACATTTACATTCATGAATCTCCATCCATAGATGCAACGCTATAGGCGATTCGAACAAATATCTTCTCGAAAGAAGAGACTAGGGAGGTGGTACTAGTATGCAGCGCGCATAGAGCCAAGATGACTGTTCGTCAGCTACTGGAGTGCTATAATGTAGCCAAGAAGGAGTATGATGAAGAGGATCCTAAGAATGTACAAGTACCTGAGAGAAAATGAGAACGAGCGTCGCATATACACAACCTATAAGGACGCATAAGGTAAACATTGGGACGACAGATAATCCCAAGTTTGCGCAGATAGGGGACTATTGGAGTGAGGAGATGGTTGAGAAGATTGCATACTTACTGAAAGAATACCGGGATCTAATTCCGACGAATTAGATGAAGGGAATAACAGGAGACTTAGGTGAGATGAAGATCCCACTGAAACCAGGAGCTAAGCCAGTGCGCCAAAGGTCATACAAGATAAATTTGAGGTACAAGGAGAAGGAAAAATATGAAATAGATAGGATGTTGGATGCATGAATCATCGAACTGGTAGAAGAATCTGAGTGGATCAATCTGATGGTGGTGCCGGACAAGAAGACATGAGGAATCAGGATCTGCATAGATCTAAGGAAGTTAAATGGTGCATGCTTACATGACCCATTTCCAACACCATTCATGGATGAGGTACTGGAGAACCTAGGAGGCCATGAAACTTACTCTTTCACAGATGGATTCTCCAGGTACCATCAAATAAGAATTGTGCAATAGGATCAACACAAGACCACTTTTGTGACAGAATGGGGAAGTTATCAGTATACAGTTATGCCCTTTGGATTGAAGAATGCCCCTGCGGTGTTTTCCAGGGTAGTGGTTGCAACAATCAAGGAGTTCATCCACAAGTTCCTAGAAGTCTACTTGGATGATTGGACGATTTTCAGTCTACTGAAGGATCATATAGAAGTTCTTAGGCTGATGTTGGATCGGTTCAAGCAGTGTCAGATTTCACTGAAATTGAAGAAGTACATTTTTTGCGCACCATTTGGAATTCTATTGGGACATGTAGTGTGAAAACAAGGACTCTTGGTAGATCCAGCTAAGATCCCAGTCATTCTGGAGTTAGAACCACCTAGATCAGTCAGACAATTTAGGGTGACATTGGGTCATACAGGTTATTACATGAATTTTATCAATGGATATGCACATATCACATCACTGATGGAAAATTTACTAAAGAAGGAAGCAAAGTTTCAATGGAATGAAGACTGTCAGAGGGGGTTGGACACCCTGAAACAAAAGTTGGTGACCACGCCGATTTTAATTTTTCCAAATTGGAACACAGAGTAACACATGGATGCATTGTCGATAGCATTGGGCGTAGTACTATCCTAGCCAAGGGAAGGAGACATAGATCACCCAATTTCATTTGAAGGTAGGAATTTGTGTATAACGGAGAAGAACTATACAACCATAGAACATGAAGAATTGGCGATGGTCTATCCACTACATAAATTCAAGCATTATCTATTGGGGTCTCACTTTAAGATGTATACAGACCATTCTGCATTAAAATACTTAGTCAAAAAGATAATGTTGGGGGGGGGGATATGCAGGTGGATCTTATTATTTTAGGAATATGACTTTGAAGTCATAGTGAAACCATGGAAGTTGAATGCATGAGAAGATCATCTATCGTGCATATTGCTAGGGGAATATGAAGGAAATTTGGATGACAACTTCGTAGATGCGCAATTATTTGCAGTAAGGATGGTGGATGATTACTTCTCGGACATCGTACAATTTCTAAACACAGGCATGGCTCCATCCAAGATGATTTTAGCATAGAAGAAATAACTGGTAGTGAAAGAAACATATTATCAGTTGATTGCAGAGAACTTATATAAGATGGGTGCAGATGGGATATTGAGACATTGTGTGTTGGAGCATGAAGGGTCGACAATACTTGAAGAAGCGCATGATGGAATTGTTGGAGGACATTATGAAGGGAGAACAATTGCACAAAATATTTTCTGCACAGGGCTTTGGTGGCCTACACTCCACAAGGATGAGAAGGAATACTTTCATTTATGCGATGCATGCCAAAGAGTGGGAAAGCCATCTAGGAGGGATGAAATGCCTTTGAACCCATAGGTTACGTTGTAAGAATTTGAGAAATTGGCCATAGACTTTGTGGGGCTAATCAACCCACAAGGAAGAAGATCAGGGGC
Organism: Picea sitchensis; assembly: GCA_010110895.2. Taxonomy (NCBI): domain Eukaryota; kingdom Viridiplantae; phylum Streptophyta; class Pinopsida; order Pinales; family Pinaceae; genus Picea; species Picea sitchensis. Next base: position 23,009 of record SNQJ01S0178401.1, on the reverse strand, counting down.
AAGTTACACTATTACTGCGACATAGTATCTGACAAGGTGGGAAGAGGCAACCTTAGTTACAAAATGCACTGTGGAAACTGCTGCACAGTTTTTGTTCGAAAATGTAGTCACAAGTTTTGGATGTTCGTGCATATTAATCAGTGATCAAGGTACACACTTTCTAAACAAAACAGTTGCATCATTGACCGAGGAATTCCAGATTCATCATCAAAAGAGTACCCCATGGAACCGTGGAAGATTTTAATAAAATCTTGGAGAATGCCTTGACAAAGATTTGCAATGTAGGGATAGACGATTGGGACTTAAGAGTTCCTGCAGTATTATGGGATTACATGACTACAAGTAAGAAGTTGATAGGACAAACACCTTTCAAGTTGGTCTATTGGAAATAAATAGTAATGTCAATGGAGTTTATTCTACCTAGCCTACTCATTGAAGCAATCAAAGAGCTATCAGATACTGGCACAATAGAGGAGAGTTTGGCACAGTTAGTATAGCTTGAGAAGGATCGGTTTGTCGCAGGATTGCATCAGAAGGTTCAGAAATCCAGAGAGAAGGCCTGGCATGATTGACACATTAAACAAAATAAATTTCAAGTTGAAGATCTAGTATTACTCTATGACAACACATATATGCAACATCCAGGGAATTTTTGAATGCACTAGTTAGGACCTTATTTGATTTAGGAACTAACAGAGGCAGGTAATACATGGTTGGAAACCTTGAATGGAAAATTATTTGAAGGAATGGTTAATGAAATTCGGTTGAAACTCTATAGAGATGGGCGACAAATTGCGCGGTATTTGGGTTGCGTCGGAATACATGTATTATAGTAGTTGTACCATAGTAGGCAAGAAAAAGAAGGAAAACCAAATAAAGAGTAAATATAGTCAAAAGAAAAAGAGTGTTCGAGTACCAAGACATAAAAACTTGCGCAGAACAAATGGTCGTCACACATCAGCATAACACTATGCCAAGTTAGGAGATTAGATACAAATGAGACAGACTGCGATGCGTATAGATAAAAAAACAATAAACCAGTACGTAGTTTGGCAATGAAAAAATTGTTAAAAGCATTAAAGAAAGCAAATGACAGTTATACATCGGGAGTGGCAGGTCATAAAAGCATTATATAAGTCTTAAATGGGAAAATTCGTCAGAAATCATGACAGATTGGCAGTACGAGGGATAAATCACACGACAAATTTAGTAATAAAGAAACATCTAGTTAAAAAACTCATCAACCACGATGACAGATTGGACAAGGTAGTTAAGGTAGGATGAGACAGGTACAGTTGGATTGAAAGAAAAAAAATAATAGGAAGTCTTTAAGTCTAAACCATTGTTACATGCAAGCGAGAGAAAACAAAGCGAACCAGAGTGATTTGGAGAATAGAGCCGAGCCATCAGAGCTGAGATACAATGACCCGCCAAGAGATGTAGATCTATGTCTAGGAACCTATCACAAGAAACAAATGGAACCGCCGAGAGTTGGAGGATCATCTGTAGTAGGAAGAAAACAAGAGAAACAACCAACAACATCACCATAGGTCCCCTCGGAGCTTCAACTTCGTTACCACTAGTAGAGTTTCACAAAGACTACTTACCACTAAGGATGGATGGCACACCACAGTTAAATATACCAACCAATGCAAAGTACCTAGTGCCGATAGCACCGGTTTCGATTGATGTAAGCAGTGATGAAGACATGATCAAGAAGATTTCCAAACTCAATTTTATGGACCATGATATCACAGATACACAAAAATTCCCTATGTTGACCAAGGATCGGTATTTGTGCACGAGGACTATCCCAGGGATAGGATCCATCCTGGTCGAGCCACATGAGTGGGCATCAGGGTTGTAAAAGGAAAGAGTATTGAACCTATTTGACATTATGTATTTCGGGTGGAGTACATAGATCAATGCATGTGTGAAGGTATTATTAAGATGCGTTCATAGGGGGACACTCTGGCTCGATCCCCCATTATTGATTGATACTGCGCTAATTGCGAATATTACAAGATTTCCCAAGGCAGGAGAAGACTCGGGACTGTTGTTCCACAAGATGGGAGAGTGAACCCTCTCTGAATCAATGAAGGGAAAATTTGACACATTCATGGGAAATAGGGGTCTGGATCTTAAGAAAATCGATGATAAGAATGTGAGGTTTGTGACGTTGGTATTGGCCTGCAAACTGTTACTAAAATGTTGCAAAGATGAAGTATCGACTGCCATCATTGCGGCCACGAAGAAATGTATACCAATATTTCAGATGAACTGGGATACCTTTTTTGTTATAAATTTTTTACAGGATTGCATGGAGGCCCAGGAGAATGGTGTTGAATTTCATTATGCTTGGTTGATGATTCTCATTGCGTTGGTTGGGTGGAAATAAACTAGGTATTACCAATGCATGTGCACTTCATGTAGCAACAATATGGCTACAAGATATACCAATTTATGTCATTCACCAATTAAATGAAGACATATTGATAGTAATGACGAGGTACATATATGATTTCCAATTATAAGTATTTCTTTGCACTATGTCATTAATTTATCAACCTGGGATTCAATATACTTGTGATGCACTCTATGCAGTTTGCACAGAAAAGAGAACTCGTACCAATCTAGCTGCGCATAAGGAAAGATCAAACATGAACTATGTGTAGGTAAGGGAATGAGTCACAATATTTCGACCCTTGGTTTTGCTGGTGGTATCTCTCGGGGTTAAGTTTCTGAACTCTCATAACCTTGTCCATTCGTATGTTCACCTATCAAAGTTCAAAGTACTATGATTCTACAAAATACATATACATATACATATTCAAAAGAAGATATCATTTCTTACTCATAAATTATTACTAAACTAATGCAACTAGATCAGATTTAGTAATCTTCATCAATTTCTCATTCATAGTCTTGTGAACGATATTAAACAATGTTGCATAACATACACTACCAGATTCAACATAGAGCGCTTAAAATAAACAAGAAGTCATAGCATAATCAATGATCTGTAATATGTAGTTCTAACAGTTACTAGTCATCATTCTCCAACAAATTCCAAGGGCCATTATGCAGCCTACACCCACTCTTCAACATACATTCGACTAAAAAGGAAAGAGACATAAACTAATAACCATGTATAAACTCAGAAGCAAAGAACTATAGAAAGAAAGGTAAATAACACAGGGTTGTACATATGAGTAGGCCTAGGCTCATTGGTAGGCCTATGCTTCAACTCAACTTTAAGTTACCAACAAGAAATCCAAGTACAACTCATAAACACCGACCTTATATTAAAATATTAAGTTCACAACAATGCTTTAAACAATCTTTCTCTCACACTCTTCAGACTCGCTCAAGTGAGAGCACACATATATATACAATAGATAGTTCAAACAACTCTGAGTATAGAGCGTCAATCTCCTAAAATTCTGGGAAAATAGTTAAAACAGACTAGATGGTTGTATCTGATGTTTCTCTCTACGCCATAGGTCTGGTATACGAGCCAATAATTGCTCAAGTCCCATGATCCATATATTAAAATGTTATGTACTTGTCCCCGTTCATATTTCATCATGTGTTCGAAATGAAGATGTTGAGTATCCCATTAAATTTCCATGGTTACTTATCCACGACCTTGTGCTAATATTCCTTGGCGCTCAACTGAATATTAAATGCCAACCTTGCCACCTGTTTGAGTGCCAGCTATTCGTTAAAGGTATTCATATGGTATATTTCTCATTAAGGTTATAATGATGGTATTATCTCAGCGCTAACTAATATCAGATGCTTGAACTGATATATATGTATTTATATATGTAAAATGTTCAAGTGTTGGAACCTTGTTGAATATAAGGTGTTGAGTTGTGAGGTTGAATATATCTTCTTAAAATACCTTCTTTTGAGAATATAATATATCTTCTTAAAATACTTTGAACATTTATCTTCTTAAAATGCCTTCTCTTGTAATTATTCTTGCGTCTTCAAAAGAAAAGAACCTAGGACTTCGCACTCTATGACCAAAATTAGTTTTATTGAAAACCACAAACATATAATAATTCAAATATCTTTCTAAAAATCATTCTAATCCTATTCTATGAAAATAAATTAAGATGATTATATGACAATTGTAATACCTTAGATAAAGACAGGACTTTATGGGAGATAAGTATTTAGCAAATGGAAAAATGAGGCAAAATGTATATTTATATAGGATATAGGGGGACAAAAAGGTGCCAAAGTGGGGGTTCATCATCTCCCCCTCGCCGACCTGGTTGCATGTCCTCGTGCAACCTATTCCTCTTCTTCTATCCCAACGTACACTGCTCCCCAGTCATAGGCTGGGTGTCCAAAATCAACTGGATTGTAATACCCCAAAGTCCTTTCCATATGAAACCATTGGAGCCTTTCCTCCTCCTCATCCCAAGTAGTAGAGGCCTTGTAGAACATGCTAGGGCATCATATAATGGGAAAGTGGAATCTCAGACCTACCCACCTACTACCATATCTTAGCAGGGAGTTGGCATAAAATGTAGCCGTATTAAGTGCCAATCCAAAATATGGGTACCCTATTGGGTTTCAGTATCTTAGATATTTAGGGAGAACCTCCCAAATATCATGGGAAATCAACAATGTCTGGATTGAATGTGCTTTGGATACCTGCATGAAGTCTGATGGCGTATTTTTGGTGCTGACGAATAGTGACGACGTCTCCAAGATATTCCCTTCATATTTGTAAATCATCTTTCATGACATTAGGTAATGGATACTCATCCCTCACATTTAAGCTTGCCTCATCCTCCATTCTCCTGTAGAATTCTTCATCTTTTTTCCATTGAGAGAGATCGAGTATATAAGAAGTAAATGCTTGCAACTGAATATCTCCAACACCAGGGTTAGGATTCCAGTGAGCATTTTCAGGGAGGATGAAATTATAAAAATAGATTTCACACAACAGATTTTGATCCTTCATCTCTGCAGAAACATAAATGTTGAAAAAATCATCTGGTTGTTTAATCTCATGAGGTTGACCTACTGCCAGTTGTCTCAATCTAAAGGATTCCCACCTATCATGAAAGAAAACGAGGTAATACTTAGGTGGCTCTCTGTTGTATATTCCTTCAAAAGAAATCTCAGTAGTCTACTGCACTAACTTCCTTGTGTCTTCCAGTTGTTGCTTGTCTTGTTTAATCTTCTCACTCCATTTTTTCTCCTGATGTAAATACATGGAGAACCATATTTTTTTGAGCTTTTGTATGACCTGTTGGTGGGACTCCGTATTGGTGATGCCGATATTGAAGAGCTCATCCTCGTCTCTCCATTGAGGAATGTCATGTTTCAATTGCATAAAGGCATATGTGTTTGTGACACCATCATCTAGAAAAGTGTTGATAAGTATTTGGGCCTCTTTTATGTGAATTTTTGCACAGTCATCTACCCTATGTTATGATATTTCCTCTCCTTCAATATCACCCATTAGGGTCTTTGCATTTCCTAGTGGTAGTTTGTGGTATTTTAGTTTTCTTTTCAATTTCTTGTTGTGCAACAACAATATCTTATTTTGCTTCAGTAGAGCTTGATAAATGGGACTACAAAACTTGAAAGGTTTAGGCCTCAAGTGCTTCTTACCTTTTTTAACTTCCTTTCCCTTATCCTTTGAGCTTGTAGCAAATGAACATGTCATCTGTGGTGAGGAGGCAGGTGATGATGGAATGTCAAATCCTACCCAATCTTGTCCCATATCTGGATTTTGAGGTTCCACCTCTTCAGATTTTGTAATGAGGTCTGTCATGACATTATCCTGCCCTTCTTCCTTTTCTTATTTTTAAACAGGTTTCTCATCATATGCCTCTTCTTAGGATTCTATATCACTTTCAACAATAGTGGTTGTTCCCAAGACCTTCTTAGAGATTCTAGTAGATCTCCTGCACCCTACAATGACTCCATCAGATCTCTTCTTGGGCAGTAAGACTCTGATTTTGGGTTTAGTTAGTGTTGATCCCATGAAAGTACTCCATGAAATCCCCATCCTATCCAGCCCCTCATTTATAATCATCATTATGATACCTTTATGATACAGGGCAGTTTCAGGATTCTTCTTCTTCCTCAAAAACTCAACCATTTTGGATAGGATTTTGTGCAAATAATAGGGCATGTTAAGTAGTTTCTCCCCCCTTAGATGCATTAGGATTATAAAATGGTAATGGTGGACCAAATTGTACCTCCCCTCACAAGTAATGCACTTTTTTAAGTGAAAGACTACCTCATCCCATGGGGAGCTTAATGCCTCTCTTGATATTCCCCTTCTTAGTTCCTAAAGTGGGGATGACACTGTTATCCCCGATATCTAGGGAT
>SNQJ01S0178401.1:0-16633 GCA_010110895.2 Picea sitchensis | reverse complement strand
ATTTATTGCGTTGTGATAATATAAAGATTTGATTTTATACATTGAATGCAAGCATCATTTTGTATTTATTGAAGAAGTAATATTATAAGTCATTGTCTTTATTTGCAATCATTGACCTCGTCAATAATTACATTTCATCATTGCTCATATGTACATTGAAGATAGTCATTAGCAAATTGAAGTACTAACCACTGCTTGCACGTTTTAGTTTTATTTGCCTTGTCTCGCAAACAGGTGCCCTTTTCAGTGGAATACCTTCATCTTTGACTATCTCTTTGGGCAATAATCTGTGAAAGGAGACCCTTATCTTTATCCTTTAAACCTTAAGACCTTTCAAAACCCCAGATTACTAGGGACATCTCCCTTGGGATTAGCCACCCTGAATAGAAAGAGCTCCCCATCGAGGTGACAGTGGGTGGGGAAGCTCCTGTTACGCCAGTTTGAGTCTTACTTCCAAGCTACTAAACCTATCATACAAATTGTGCCATGAAAGGGCCCACTTCTCAAAGGGTTCTATTTGAGGCTGAGGTTGGAGCGACATCTCATCCAACTTCACAGGTCATCCCATTCTCTGACACTTGTTGCAACTCCTGACGTACTGCTTGGCATCCTAAAAGTTGGTCGACAAATAATACCCTAGGTGAAATACTTTGTTTGCAGTCCTTTTATCTGCGAAGTGGCCTCTGTAAGGTTCATCATGACATTCTTTCAGGATGTCATAAATTTTTTCTTCTCGAACACAACGCCATATAATATAGTTGTTGGTTATTTATATATCCTGTCTAAGTTTGTATTGAATGACCCAAGGTTCATATCTATTCAGGTTTCCAACAAAGCCTCTAACACTATCGACCCTCCTAGTAAACCAGAAGGAAATGCCTCACACAGAGTGCATTGTGCCGTCTCACCCGATATAGTGTTAATGGGTGGCTACAATACTCATGTGTTTGTATCATAGGATTGAGTGGTGGATCTGAAGACTGTCTGCTGACAACTCTATTGGAACTTATTAATGCAATGCAATATCATTTATGATTAAGCATGAAATATAACAACTCATCCATTTAGCATATCAACAACTATGGAAGAAAATAAAGAAACAAATGCATTCAATCACATAACACAAGTGTTATCGTGGTTTACCTCCCTCTGGGATACGTCCACAAAGATCTAGCTCTTTAGCTATTTTATTATAGTCGTTCTGAAACTACAACGCCACACGCTTTAAAATTCTTCTCAGTTGGGTTAAGAACTATTATGAGGCAAACTATATCGCACCAAGCCCCTCAACTTGCGATCTAAACCTCAATATCTACCCTCCTCAGTCCTCTCAAGCTCAACATCTTACAAAATTAGGTCATACAACAAAACATTATATCACGTTTGCTTCCTTCCATCCGTATCTTCTCCTCTCTCTATATCAATCAACAACCACAACAAATCCCTCCTTATGAGACCTAGGTATCTATATTTATACGTTTCTATCTCTTCAACCATTACAATACATTGAAAAAACCCTAACCCTAATGTTGTTAGGTATTCCATGCATGCGCGCGTGCTGCTTTTCCTTCTAGCTGTCTCTTTCCTCATGCATACCTTCTTTCCCAAAATCAATTTTCTTTTTGCTTTGGCCTGCTTTCAATAGCCCCCCAACACTGACATATGGCTCATCTCGAGCCACCTAACCTTTGTGCGCTTCGTCGATCTCCCTGGTGATCACCTGTAAGTTCTCCTTGAGCTCTACTGCTTGTGTTTGAGCTTGCATGGTCTTCTCCTTGAGTGTGTCTACTGTCTAGACTGCAATCTTGTCACTGATGAAACCTGCACAATTTTCTTGGGTCTGTGACATATATTTCTTGGCTTCCTCTGCCTGTGCAATGACTTCTGCTACTTGCTCTTGAAGAGGTTCCATTTGAGCCCGATGCTCCTTTTTCTGTGTTTGCACGGTGGTGAGTTCTTCCTTTAGTTTCTTCATATCCTGCCCCCCTTTGACACACTCCATGATGGAAATTGTCTTATGCCTCTCCTTTAGGTCCTGGATAGCTGTGCTTATCCTTTCTTCTTCCTCATCCCACTGGTGGACTTGTTGATCCTCTTCTAGCTTCGTCCAAAGATGTGTTACTTTATCGAACAAGTCAACTGTTGTGCTGACCTGTTTCTCTATCTCCTGTAGCTGCTCTGTTGCCTCTTGCATCCTTTTCTCCCTTACCTTTGGTGGAGTGGTAGGTGTGAGTTGCTCACGAATATTCTCGATCTCCTGCTGATATTGTTCGATTTCCTATGCAATCTGATCAATCTTTTCTGCTACTGTGAGTTCGACCCTCTACGTGGTTTTTGGAATCTTCTCATAAGTTTCAACCACTTTTTGTTTCAATCCATTCGCACGCTCCCTCTCCTCTTGGGTCTCAAGCTTGGCCTGCTCGTATATCAATTCCAACGCATATCGTTTATCCTTTACCTATTGTATTTCGGCTATGTTTGTGCGTGCACGAGACTGTACCTCCTGGGTAACTCTAATCTGTAATTTGTGTAGATATTTGAATGGTATCCGCGACAATACCAATTGGAGTTGAGCTAAGTCCTTTAGGTGTGTCTTCCTCACAATCTTGTTCATGCGCAGCATGCTGGGTGTAATGTGGAATGTTTCACTCGACTGCGGTATTGTGTGGACTGTATCTCTCTCACCTGCTTTTGTTTCTTCTCTTGTCTGTGATGTTGATGGCCTTGTTCCTACGTTTCTACCTGCTTCCCGCGCTTCCTCGATCTGCTTGAGGAATTGTCGCATGTCTTCCAACTCCTCTTGAATTTTGCCCCTGTGGTGCGCATCCTTCTCAAAATCCTCGGCTGCACGATCTTGAACCAATTGGGCTATCATGTCTGCATCATCCTCTGTGATCGTGTATTCTGGAGGTGTTCTCTGTGCCTTCATCTTCTTGCACACTCCCCACGTATGAGTAGTTGGTCTCTTAGTCATGCTTGGTTCTTGTGGATTGAGACTTGGTGGAGTCCCCTGTGCTGCCTCAGCCTGGTTCTACTGTACTTGGGTCGGCTGTGTATTATTATTCTTCCCCTTCTGGGTCCTTGTCTTATCTATCCCTTCTTTTGTCTTCTTTTTTTTGGTCTGGCCCATCCTTGGTTTCTTGGGAACTGGGACTTCTTGAGGATATGTTTCTTCCTACCCTGCCTCCTCTTCCACTATCTTTGTAGGTATGTCTTGGTTGAGGACTGGAATATTCCAGTAGTCTTCCCAATATTTGATAACCATTGCAATGTCTCCCTCCGTGATGCATTAGTGCAGTTGTATCCAATGCTTGTTGGGGTCCTTCCGCGCTTGGATCCACATCACATGTTGAGTGTCCTTGAAGTTAGCTATGTATCGATAGTATGCCACAACCTGCGGTGTTATTCTCCATAGATTGACGATGGTCTCTTGTAGGTCACGAAGGTATCCTTCAAATAGAACTGTGTTTGTCTTCCTGTGTTTGGCATCTGACGCTGAGCCAAGTGATAAATATCTCTCTCTGTGATTCGTCTTAGGTATGGTGGAGAAAAATGTATAATCTGGTTCCTTCAATCCCATGATGGCTATCAACATGAGTAGCCATGAATAATGGAATTTTGTTCCCAGATCATGTGCATCCTTGTAGTCATCCAGAAACAGATTCAAAAATAAGGGGCCCAACTGACTGTTGTTCCCTTGATACACAGAGCTACAACTGCGACAACCCCAACCGAGACTTCCTCCTTGCGACATTTCCTTAGTAGCTTGCAGGCCATGATTTTTGTGCCCATTTTTTTCGCGGCGTCATTGATCCGTTTGATGATGATTCCTCACATCCCCCTTTCAGTACTGTATTTCTTTTTCATATCTTCTACGAGTGCTTTCTCCTTTGTTTTGTCGTCGAGAAATTTCGCGGGATCCATGGCCCGGGATGGAAACCCTATAATGTGTGCAATGAGCTCTAAGTCTATCGAGACGAGCTTGTCCAACCATATATCCCCTCCATGTGTGACTGCCATCAATTGTTTGACACAACTGTTTGTGTACTGTCCTCTTCCAAAGTGTGGTAGCTCTAGCAGACCTAAAATCCCCATTTTTGCCAGTCATGTTGCCCACTGGAGTGGTTGATCAACCGGTTGTCCAAATGGATCTAGACCCACAGTCTGTAGGTAGACTTTCTTTGTGAACTTTGGGAACTTGTCTATGTCTGTTACATCATGGTCCGAGTATTTTAGCTTCTCGACATGACCTAGAAAGTCTGATTTCACCCATACCCATTCTAGTATACGCGAAAAAACAATGGTTGCAACGGGTTGCTTACGTGGTGACCTAGGTACCTGCTGCTTGTACTTTTTCGGTAGCAGCTGGCTCGAGGTTCCATCCTCCATCGGTCGTACTTTGGCATACCATTCTGGCCAGTCCGTGACATATTCCATTGTTCCTTCCTGTGGGTGGTCTGACATGGTTGTTTGAGATTCGTCTGGATCGACTATTGTTTCCTGATTTGTAGCCATCCCATTGAATCTCGGAGCTCCTTCAGGGTTCTTTGGTTGTGCTAGGTTGCATGTGCCTTGGTTCTTTTTCTCCTGTTCCTCTGTTGGCATATCCACGTTCATGCCCTCAGGTGCTGGTTGTTGGGTTTCTTCTACCACGGGTGTGGGGCTTATCAGTGTTGTATCTGGTGAAGGGATTTTTTCAACATTAACGATCTTTGGCGGTTGTTGTTCGCTTTCATGCGATTGCACCTGTGCCCTAGTTCTAACTCTGGAGTGTCGGGCAATATGGTCTGGTTCTGCTGGCTTTGGTGGTGCCATGGTGGAAAATCTGGTAGTTCTCTGAGCTCCGTAGCTTCTTTAACCTCTGTGAACTTTTCTCTATGCTTCGTATGCTCTCTCGCTCTCTGTCTTTTCCATTCTTGGAATAAACTGTTTGCTCCCGCGTCCATGCTTTGTATGGGTATGGTATGAAGCTTGTCAAAGATGCTACCTTTATTATGGATTCAATGAATCTATGATTCATTCGTACTTGCCATTACTCTCCTTCAACCTCTCCAGTTGGTGTGATTAATGCGTCGTCCCTTTGGTCCTTTCCGACATTTAATTTTGCATGCCTTCATCGTTTCATACTGCTTTTGTCGTCGTTAATTTTCTCGCTTGTTTCCATTTTGACTTGGTTGTTGGTATTGTCCTCACTGGGTTTGTAATCCTAAATGTGCGTGCCCCTTCTCCTTTCGACGCACTGTACCTCTGTTGGTTCTGTGTTAATATCTTTTTTATTTTTTATTTTTTTTATTTCTGCGCAGTGACTTTTCAATTTGTGAGTGGTCGATTGTCCTTGTACATCTTCAGTTGGCTCCCATTGATCATCCCTCTGAGTTATGTTCCTGTTAATTCTTTCAACTGTACAACTCCCCCATTCGTGACAGTTTTTACTTTGTACGGTCATAACCAGTGCATTCTGAGTTTTCCTAGGTGCTGAATGGATTTGTTGTCATACATCAACACTAAATCCCCTTCCTTGAAAGTTTTATTTTTTATGTGTCTGTCATGCCAAGCTTTATCCCTTGATTTCTGAACTTGTTGGTGGAACCCTGCTAGGATCAAAACTTACTCCATAGTCATCAACTGATTTAGTCTCTCCTGTATTGCGCCTCATTTTGTCATGTGTGTAATTGCTGGTATGTGCAAATTGGGTACCAGAAATTCTAATGGTACCACTTCTTCTTGGCCATATACCAGTTTAAATGGCATGTTCCCTGTCAAATTCTTGCACGTGGTCCTATAGTCCCACAATACTGCTGGTATTTTGAGGTCCCAATCATCCATGTTGACATTACAGATCTTTGTTAGTGCATTCTCAAGAATTTTGTTAAATGCTTTTACAGTACCATTTTCCCGTGGGTGATATGGTGTGCTCTTCTGATGATGGAATTCAAACTCTTCAGTCATAGCATTGATAGTTTTTTTAATGAAGTGTGTGCCTTGGTCGCTCATCAAAAATATTGGGCACCCAAATCTCATGATTACTTCTTCAAATAGAAAGTGTGCTGCTGTTTCTACACTGCAATCCTTCACTGGTGTTGCTTCTGCCCATCTTGTTAGGTATTTTGTCACAGTTATAATGTATCTTGCTCCTGTTCTTCTTGTTGGTGGGTTGATTGGTCCCACAAAGTCTATTGCCCATTTATCGTATTCCTGCAATGTAACATGTGGTCGTAATGGCATCTTGTCCTTTCTATTGGGTTTACCAACCCTTTGACATGCATCACATCTCTGGAAGTACTCCTTCGAGTCTCTGTGAATGGTCGACCACCATAGTCCTGCACACAATACCTTATGCRCGGTAGCTTTGCCTGTGTAATTTCCTCCTGCTATTCCCTCATGGGCTTCTGCTAAAATTCTTGGTCTTTCGTGTTCTAACACATATCTTCGCAAGATGGTATATGCACCCATTTTGTATAAGTGTCCTGCGATCAGTTGATAGTCTGCAACCTGGACTACTAGGTTTTTCTTTTGTGCGGTGTTATATTCCTACGATGCAGTAGTGCTCAAGTACTGAATGATATTTGCAAAGTATTCATCAACGATCTGGATTAAAAATAATTGTGCATCCGAGAAGTTGTCTTCTAAATTCGTAGGTTCTTCTCCATTTGTGACCCTTGATAGGTGGTCAGGTCCTGCATTCAATTTTCCTGGCTTGACTATTACTTCAAAATCAAATTCTTGAAATAGTAGTAGCCATTGACAGATTCTTCCCCTAACACTAGCTTGTTGACTAGGTATTTAAGGGTTGAGTGATCTGTGAACATCTTAAAGTGTTTTCCCGATAAGTAATGTCTGAACTTCTGTAGTGTGTAGATCATAGCTAGGCCTTCCCTCTCTATGGTGTTATAGTTATGCTCTGATTCTGATATCTTTCTGCTCTCAAATTCTATAGGGTGATCCAAATCTCCCGCTCCTGGCTGTGCCAAGATAGCTCTAAGTGCTATGGCTGATGCAACTACATGTACGTGGAATGTCTTCTCCCAGTCCGGAAATACTAGTATTGGCGCGGTGACCATCTTTTCTTTCAACGTATCCAGACCGTGTTGACAATTGTCGTTCCACTGAAACTTTGTATCTTTTCTTAACAATTTCTCCATTGGTGCGGTAATCTATCTGTGCCCTTTGATAAAATTTCTATAGTATCCTGTGTGTCCGAATGTTACTCTTAGCTGATAGACCGTTTTTGGTGATGGAAAGTTAACAATTACTACAATCTTTGTAGGATCTACTAGTAAACCTTGTTTTCATACTATATGGCCCAACAGTATCCCAAACGGTTTTCCGAATATACATTTTTTTTTATGTTTAATGATATTTGGCACTGCCTACATCTTTCTAACATCAGCCGTAAGACCCCTACATGGTCTTTCAACAAACTATAGACTGCCCAATCGTCCAAGTATAACTCTAGAAACTGGTGGATGAATTCCTTAAACGCAATGATGACTACTCTGGAAAATATTGTTGGTGCATTCTTCAGTCCAAATGACATAACTGTGTACTAGTAGGAACCCCATTCTATAGAAAACATGGTCTTGTATATGTCTTCTTGTGCTATCTTGATCTGGTGGTAGCCTGAGAATCCATCAGTAAATGAGTAAACTTCGTGTCCTCCTACGTTCTCCAACACTTCATCCGTGAAAGGTGCGGGGAATGGGTCATGTAGGCATGGATCGTTCAATTTACTCAAGTCAACACATATCCTTATCCCTCATTTTTTCTCCTGAACTACCATTGGGCTTATCCATTTCGATTCTTCCACTGGTTCTATGATTCTAGCTTCAAGCATCCTGTCGATCTAATCTTTGACTTTCTGCTTATATATCGGGTTCAATTTGTATGGTCGATGTCTGATCGGTCTTGCTTCAACTCTGAGTGGTATCTTCATTTCTCCTAGCTCCCCTGCTATACCCTTTATTTATGTAAATTTTGTGGGAAACAGGTCGTTGTACTTGTGCAGTAACTCTGTTATGATTTCTACTGTTTGCTCATCCCAATAATCTCCAATGTTGGCCATTTTGGGATTCTCAATTGTCCCAATGTTGACTTTCTTCACCTTGATCGACAAAACAATGAATTTTGATTCTATAGGTGGACCCTCCACTTCTCTTTCTCCTTTCTCTTCCTCGATCTGAATATCGCGCAGATCGTCTTCATCTGGTGCTTCCTCCTTCACATGGTAACATGACAACAATTCTTTGACTGTTTGTTTGTTCCACTGTAGTTCTTCTGTTATGAGTTCAACTTCTGGTTCTTTGATGAATATCACCCCTCTTATCTGTTTAAGAGATTCATATATGTTGGGGTTCTCATGCTCGAATGAGAAAGTGACTGTAAATTTATTTTGCAATACCGTCCAGGTCACAGTTCCTTTGTGCAGTTTCTGGTCTGTATACCAGTTCGTTGGTATGCCCTCTAGAGTGTGTATGAAATGATGGGGTCATTCCTCTAGGGGTGTCATTTTCCACAACGTTCTGCACTTCTCCAAGTGTTCTATTGGTTCCCCCTTTCCATCATACTTATGTTGGTTGTTGTGTTTTTGTTCTGCGTCGAACCTTATGCATAGTAATCACTTACATTGGTACCAATCTGTGATGGTCTCTTTGTGTGCACCCCACCATCTTGCAGGTGTGACCTTGAGTGCTATTTCAAGTGCTAAGAGTCTCTGATTCTCTAAAACTTCATATTCATACCATGCCAAGAATACTTCTAGGTCATTTACTCCGTGGAAACTGGGTGGTTCCCTTATCTCCATGCCTACCCATCTTACTGTGTGGTCTATTCGTGCACATATTATCGTGGAAACTTCATGTAGCCTTTGTACCAGTTCTCTAAACTAGTATTCGAGTTTGTCGCACATGAAGTAATGCTCTGCCAACTAAGTATCCCATCTGCAGTTGGGTTCATGTAATCCTCATCACACGTAGTTGTTCAGTACAATTGGTTGATTTCCTCTAAGTCTAAGGAAGTGGGTTATACATACCTTTCCCCTTCTAATGGGTCTAATAGTGCGATGAACCTGTATCACCTGAATCAAATGTCATTTTCCCTGTCTTCAAATTGATTATGGCATGGTTGTCAAACGCCTAATCCAAACCAAGCAATGCTGGATATGGTGTTGTGTTGTCCACTATTACAATCACTTCAAAGTCTGATTTAGTGTGCACTCCATCCAGGTCTACTGTCACTCCTTTCAGTTTACGAATTGGTAGGAATCTGTGTTGGTTTGCTAGTTTCAGTTGCATAGGTGAACATCCTAATGTGGGCTCTCCCATACATTGCCATGTCTTATTTGTTAATACATTAACTTCAGATCCTAGATCTAGTATGATGTCTCCCATGTTGAAATCTCTGATGTTGGAATTCAGTTTGAACTCCCTACTTGTTCTTCTACTGGTATGTAGGTGATTGATTTTTTTGTTGTTCTAATTTTCCTTCCGTCTCTATACTACATTTTTCTAATATGTTCTGCAATATTTTGATAGATGATGGATCATTCAATACTTTTACACATGATTGCAAAAAGCCTTTGGTTGTACTTAGTTGTCCCATGGGTTTCATTTCGTTGGTATGATCCAATAACAGAGGCATCTCGTACTCTGGTGCTTCCTTGCTTTGCTGCGCAGTTGAGGTCGATGAAATGTCATCCTTCTGAAATTCTTGTCTGTCTTGCTTAAATATCTCCTTCTCATTCTGCACGTTGAACTGCTTCCTTGGTTCGATGTTCTTCTTCACCCACTGGTGTTGTACTGGCTCTTGTCGAACTACGTCATTTCCTGTTTTATCTCCTCCGCGAGTAACTCTGTTGATGTTTTGTCCTTCGTCCCTCGCTTCGGATGAAATCCACTAAACATTCAGGTTGTTTTGGTTCCTCTTTTCCTGAATCTTTACTAATAATGCTGGAAATTCTTCTGTATCATGGTCTGATGCGTGACAATACATACAAGTTGTTGGTGGAAGTGGACATTCACTTGCATAATGTCCCAGTTGTTGACAATTGTGACATACCATTGGTCCTCTACCTCTTCCAAAACCTCCTCTTGCTCGTCCTCCCCCTCTATAGCCTGTTCGATCTCCTCACAGTGCGTTATACTGAGGTTCTTGATTGTACTGCGCGGTGTTGTACTGAGGTTTTGTTGTGTTGTACTGTGGCTGCACGGTATTATATGGTTGTTGCACAGTGTTGTATGGGGATGAAAATTGGTTAATTTGTGGTGCGGCTTGCCTTGTCATCATTTCTGCTTGCACTCTATATGTATTTGATGTCCTCTCCCACATCAAATACATAGTTCTACAATATTTGTCATCATGGCCCATTGACTTGCAAAAGTTGCAATATGAACTCTTTGGGATTATCTGGTATTTTTGCATCATTGGGCAATGATATGGACCGTGGCCTGATTTATTATAGATTGTGCACCATATTCCTTCTGTTGGTAATGGATTTGGCATTCCTGCTGCCATATACTGCACAAATGTTGGACATTCGCTCTTGTGGTGCCCTTCCGTCCTGTATGTAGTACACCAAACGACTTCTCGTTTGTCCTTAATTTTATTATGGTTTAGCTGGAACGTTAAGTTCTTCAAATCCTCCTTCAGTTCTTCGATGGCTAGGTTCGTCCGATGATATTGGTTTTCTTCCAGTTGCAGGGTTACCTGCAGATCCTCTTCTTGCGTCTTAAACTTCTGTTGTTGCAATGGGTATTTTAAGTGTGGTAGTAGTGAATTGACGAACATGTGCCTATGTTGCATATCGGTCATGAGATATTTCAATTTTCCCTTCAGTCGCTTGAATCTCTGGTCAATTTCCCATATAGATTCTCCTGATTTTTATCTAATTTTGATCATCTCGTTCATGTACTGATCTTCTGAACTGGGCTTCTGGAACTCATTTATCATAAATTTCTTGATGTCTGCAATTGTTCTGGTTGTCCCTAGTGGGTTTTTTGTAGCTAAAATCATATACCAATCCAATGCGCGATCCCTTAGTGTAATCGCTAGTTGTGGCAGTTTAGTATCTTCATCTATGATATGTTTTTCTTCCCAAATCTTCTCATAGATGAACAAATTTTTTTTTGGGTCCTCCGGTGCTTCTCCTTTAAATTTCGGTAATCCGATGGTGGGATCGTGTCCTGCCATTCTGAACGCTGAACTACTACCTCCGCACGGTGTGGATACTTGACTAGTCTTGCTTGAACTAGCTCCTCTAGTTGTTTTTCCTTGTGTATATGTACTTCCTGCTGTCTTTCTTCTCCCGAAATTCGGTTGTCTAAACAGTGGTGTTCTCTTTGGTGTATTAGTCACACATGGGTTTATGGGTTCCACACTGACATTAATATGGATAGGATTGCTGCCTTATCTTCCCATTCTTAGACCTCTCATCTTCCTCACATATGTTGCGCGCAAAATTTCCTCAATATGATCCACATCCCGAAGATCCTCTACCTCTTCCTCGTCACTCACCAAGCCTTACCTAGCGGCTACAACTCTCTTCTTGGTATTCACCTTGTATTGATATGGTACTCTGCTACGCGTCTTTCTAGCTGTCGCCATGATCCACTTGATCTAGTCGCCATCCATCATTATTGGGTCCAAGGGTTCCTCCTTCTTTCCCTTATCCTTTCCTCCTTCCATTTCTCCTCTCTTTGTCAGTGCTTCCCCCCTTCCCCCATGCACGCAGGGAAGTTTAGTTGTCTGACTCCATCGTCATTACCCCTTTGTTGTATAGCAGTATCTTAATATAAGTATACAATGATATAATATACCTTCCTCTAGGCCCACGCGGAAACTCTTGCTCCGTTGCGCTATACGACTTCGTTGTATCTACTACAAACTCTATTATAAATCCTGCCACAATATTGTCAAGCCAAAAATATACTGCACAGGTGAATTTGTTGTTCACCTAGTGTAACTGCTCAATCTGTACTGGGGTCCACTCTAACTATCAGATCTGATTCGTTGTGTGGTTATCCTTCAACCTTAGTATCCACTCCTATAATAAATGTGGAAAATCACAGAAAAATACTTCATGAAAATCACTAAACACATATTTCTCAAGATATTTGCAGGGTGTTACTCTAGTGTTTTTGTTATATTTCTATGTAAACTCCAAATCTTTTGTCCTTAGATAGCTTTCGATCTCTTCTTTTTTGGGATTTCACAGTCTCAACATCCCCTTATAGTGGCTCATTGCTTTCTTCTCTACTTTAATATTCTCTTGATCTGCCTCCCGTAGATATTACGTATATTTTACCAGGACTTCAACATATCCTATCTACTCAATCCTCTACTGTTCCTACCAATGACAACATGACCATTTGTTGGTTATTTATATATCCTGTCTGAGTTTGTAATGACTGACCCAGGGTTCATATCTATTCGGGTTTCCAGCAAAGCCTCTAAAACTATTGGCCCTCCTGGTAAACCAAAAGGCAATGCAACGTAAAGGGTGCACTGAGCCGTCTCACCCAATATAGTCTTAATGGGTGATTGCAATACTCATGTGTTTGTAGCCTAGGATTGAGTGGTGGATCTGAAGACTGTCTGTTGATAAATCTATTGTAACTTATTAATGTAATGCAATATCATTTACGATTAAGTAGGAAATATAACAACTCATTCATTTAGCATATCATAAACTACAAAAGACAATAAAGAAACACATGCATTCAATCACATAACACATGTGTTATCGTGGTTCACCCCCCTCTGGGATACGTCCACAAAGATCTGACTCTTTAGCTCTTTTATTATAGTCGTTCTGAAACTACAGTATCGTGCACTTTACAATTCTTTTCAGTCGGGTTAAGACCTATTATGAGGTGGACTAGATCTCACTAGGCCCCTGAGCCTATGATCTAACCCTCAAGATATACCCTCCTCAGTCCTCTCTAGCTCAACAACTTTACAAAATTAGGTCATACAACAAAAAATTATATCACATTTTCTTCCTTCCATCCATCTCTTCGCCTCTCTCTATATCAATCAACAACTACAACACCTCCCTCCTTATGAGACCTAGGTATCTATATTTATATGTTTCTGGATCTTTAGCCATTATAATACATTGAAAAAACCCTAACCCTAACGTCATTAGGTCTTACATGCATGCGCATGTGTTTCTTTTCCTTCCAGCTGCCGCTTTCCTCGTGCATGCCTTCTTTCCCAAAATCACCTTTCTTTCTGCTTTGGCTTGCTTCCAACAACGATCTTTCCCAGTATGAAAGAGGTACCCTTCATTCCAGGAATATGTCGCGCTCTGTTGGATAACCCTTTGAAACTCTTTTGGGGATAGATGTTGCAGGAGTCTACCTACAGCTAAGTAATTAGCGATATCTGCAAACCATGGTGTGTTAATAGATAAAGTGAACAAGTGTTCATCTGGGAAGGTGTCTTCCATAGGGACGACTTCTCCTTCATTGGAGAGTCGAGAGAGAAAGTCAACAATGACATTTTCCCTCCCTGGCTTGTCAATGATTGAAATGTCGAACTCTTGTAGTAAGAGAAACCACTTGGTCACTCTTCCATTGGTGATATATTAGTTCATTAGATAACGAATGGAGAAGTGATCAATATGTACGAAGACAAAATAACCTGTGATGTAATGATGAAATTTATTAATAGCATACACAACAACAACAAACTCTTTTTCGGTCACAATATAGTTATTTTCAGTAGGGGTAAGGTTCTTACTTATGTAATAGATGACATATGGTCGTTGTTCCTCCTTTTTCCCTCGAACATTTTCAATGGATGTGTTTGAGGCATTTGTAGAGATATGGAAAGGTATGGACCAATTGGGACCCCGCAAGATCGGTGCAATGGATAATTTTTCCTTTAAAGTCTCAAATGCAGTCTGACATTGATCATTCCAGGAGAATTCCATAGATTTTGTAAGTAATTGAAATAGGGGGGATGTTATCTTTGTAAAGTTTTCAATAAATCTTCGATAGTATCCTGCATGTCCTAGAAAGATGTGGACATATTTTTGGGTTGTGGTCACTGGAAGGTCACAAATGAATTTGAGATTAGTGGGATCTACTTCGATTCCTGTAGGTGATATGTGGTTTCCTAACACAACCCCATCAATACAAAGAATACGACATTTTTCATGGTTGAGAGAGAGGTTGGTTTATTCACACCTAACTAGTACCTTCTCTAGATTGTCTAAAGATAACCTAAAGATATCTTGGTACACGGTAAAATCGTCCATATAAATTTCCACACAATCATTGGTCAAGTCAGAGAATATCCCTAAGACTGTAAATGTGTTGAAACTGCACAAAATATATATAGCTAAACAATAATACACACATTTGTCGAGAGAATTTGAGAAAGAAGAAGAAGGAGAGAAAGAATGAAAGAATTATCATTAACCATTTGTGAATAATGAATAATTTACACATGATATACTATGTATAATTCAATGAGTGCACAGTGGAAGAGAACCAATGTGCCATAGTGGTGGTCTAGAGTGATCTGGACACACACCAACAATTATGGGAGTGAACTGCCACCTAGTCTAGTCTCTCAGGCAGTTACGGGAGCGAACTACCACCTAGTCTAGTCTCTCAGGTAGTTACGGGAGTGAACTACCACCTAGTTGAGTTAACTAGTCAACTAGTCTTCAGTTAACTGACTAAACATAGAGTAGCGAGGAGTAGATCAGGGAATCAAGGGTAATACGCCAGTCTGGTGATGATCCCAAGGAAAGTGCGCATTAGCTGGTGATGATCCCAATGTTGCATGGTGAAAAAACCAATGCAACATTTAAACTCAACTCAACTAGTCAAATTGAAGTGTCAACTGAAAGAGAATATTCTCCAGGTGGAATATTCTCTCCTAAAATATAGGAGACTGGATAATGACTAATTATTACTAATAAACAAGGAAAAGCCTTAGGAAAAAGAAATCCTAGGTGTGTGTGAAGTAACTCCAACACCCCCTCTGAACATCACTATGATGAAAATAAAGAATGGGTCCCGACAACGAGGCCATGTTAGGTACCCAAATACAAAATATACACTGAAATAAAGTGAGGAAAGAGGGAAAACCTAATGGGAAAAATCCCCTCTCAAGGTACAATGTATGTAAAAATAAGAACTACAGTTTCTAGGCAATTGTGTCCTTCACTCCAAGACGACTTCACAGAGAATGGAACTTCTGCTCAGTGAAGATCTTGGTGAATACATTTGTTGTCTGTTCTGCTGAAGGAAAGAAATATAAGTTGATGATCCCCTCATGTACTAATTCCCAGATGTAGAGCATGTGGATATCAATGTGATTTGTCTACTTCCTTTTAACTGGATCTTTGCAGAACTTTAGAGTGCTCTGGTTTTCACACCAGATGATGATCGATCGATGAAACTGGATGCCCAACTCAATGAGAAAATGTTGTAGCCACATAGCCTGAATTGTTATGTTAACTACCCCTCTATACTCTGCCTCGGCTGAAGATAGAGAAATGACAACTTGCTTCTTGCTCGACCAATAGATAGGCCCATAACCAAGACTGAGTGAGTAACCATATGTGGACTTACGATCAGTGCTATCGCCAACCCAGTCATAATCAGTAAGCCCGATGAGATATAATGTAGAGTCTGTTGCATAATGAATCCCAAAGGTGATGGTGCCATGTATGTATCGAAGGATACACTTTGCAGCCTTCCAATGTAGCTCACGCGACTCCTGCATGAACCTGGAAACTGCGCCAAATGCATATGAGAGGTTTGGTTTGAAGTGTGTGAGATACAACAAGATCCCCACTAGATGTCTGTACAGTGTGATGCCAACCAGTGGAGTCTCCCTTCCATCCTCAAGTTTGACTCCTGATAAGAAAGGAGTTGGAGCAGACTTGCAGTCTGTCATGTGAAATATCTTAAGGAGATATCGTGCATACTTGGCCTGAGATAGTTTGATGCCTGATGCATCCTGAGTGATCTTGAGTCCAAGGAAGAAGTGTATCGGACCCATGTCCATCATCAAAAACTTGTCATGTAGAATCCTCTTGACTACAGCAATCATTGAAGTTGAGAAACTAGTGATCAACAAATCATCAACATACAAAATTAAAAGTAGGAGTGAATCATCCATCCTAAGCATATATACATTTGGGTCTTATTTACAATGTACAAAGTTATGTGACAACATGTAGGAGTCCATCTTGGCATACCATGCCCTCAGAGCCTGATTGAGGCCATAAAGAGACTTCTTCAGTCGACAGACCAAAGATGAGTCCTGCATAAATCCATGGGGTTGCTCCATATAGATCTCCTTAGAGAGATCACCATGAAGAAATGAATTCTTCACGTCCATCTAATGGACTTCCCATCCCTTGGCTGTTGTAATGAAAATTTCCAATCGTATGGAATCCATCTTCGCTACTAGAGTGAAGGTCTCATCATATTCAATACTAGGCACCTGCTAAAATCCTTTGACAACAAGCTTGGATTTGTATCTGCTAATCTGTCCATCCATTGCACTCTTGGTCCTGTAGACCCATATGCATATGACAAGTTTCCTCCTAGAAGGAAGGGGAACCAGATCCAAAGTCTGGTTCTCGAGGAGGGAGTTGTACTCCTCCTGCATG
>SNQJ01S0178399.1:0-19679 GCA_010110895.2 Picea sitchensis | reverse complement strand
GAAGCTCCAACTCCCCAATTCTCTGGATACAACCAGAAGGAGGCTACAACCCCCTATGTTCTCCGGCTACAACCGGAAGGTGGCTACAACCACCTGTCCTTGCCCAGTCCAACTGCCCTGAAGTAGAAGTAGAATGATGGAACCATTGTCACACCATCACTGTGAGATATACCACTGTAAACATGTACTAATAAACCTAAGCCATGCATCAACCTGTACCATAAATAAGTGCATCAACCATGCACCAACCTGTACCAAACAACCTGTAATCAACCTATACCATAAACAAGTGCATACAACCATGTACCAAGTATGTACCAATCATGTTTCAACTACTCAACAACTATGACTCATCAATATGTACCAACATCATCAACTATACACCTCATGTATGTGTCAACTCATCAACTGCTTGTCTCAACCATGTACCCAACATGTACCTTAACCCAAAGCCTTCATCAATCTCATCATCCAAATATAATTTGTAACTCTATAATAGAACTGATATATATGATCAAAAACCTACAAACCTTCCTTAACTTTGACAACAAGAGACTAGCATCTTCATCAAACTTCTCACATGACTAGTTTTTGGATTAGTCAACAACCCTAACTTGAAATGATGATAACTTTGTACCTGTAATGAATAAAGATATGACACTGATACACAATGTTCTTCATTTTTTTTTTATGTGATTCCTCCATGTGTCACTACTTGACACCTCTCAAAAAATGATTTATAGCAAAAATGGCATACATCGTTGAATTATGGATTATTCGAGAGAGTGACCTTGTAGAGTGTGCCTCGCACAAAATTTGTGTTGAATATATCTTAAACTATTACATAGAATACTATAGAATGTAATATAAGCAACACATTTAGTATCATTAAATTTGGATCTGTTATGAAGAAGTTATGACGTTTTTACCTGAAACACCTGTTTTTGACTAGTTTCAGGACTAGCCACAAAGCCTATTTTCCACGGAGTGTAACTCAAAAACTACAATGACCCATAAGATGAATTTTTTACCACAGATACTTGGATATGTTTCCTCAATGGAATAGAAATTTCAAGGTCTGAATCATTCTAGAAAAAAAGTTATTGCGAAAATGGTGAGATGCCCTGAAAACAACATACCTTAGAAAGCATCATCAAAATAATTTATCCTTCCTTGAATTTCGGCCTTCTTTTTTTCACTTTCCTCATAAATTCAGCTTAGATATCATTTGGTTACCTCAGACACCTATAGGTATTCAATATTCTCAATTTCGATTTAAATCAAAGAGTCTTACCTCTTATTTATACTCTCCAAGTAACTTCCTTGAAAACATCTTCTAGTTCACTTTCCCCGCTTTCCTTATTTTAGGGTTAACCCACTTCTAATTTCTCCATTAAATTTATTATTTAAATAATTGATTTTTTATTCACTTTGAATTATAGTGCACTCGCCACTTCACTTTATTATTTACCTTTAAAAACTCTTAAAGCACTTTGACTACTTTGACCTTTTGGGGCTTCTAGATGACATATGAGGGTCCTCCAACTTCGTTAGGCAATAACTCTCAAACCATGAGGAGTTATGTGACGTTACACATACCACTAGAAATGGCATGACATGTACTATCCATATAGAATAGTATTACCTGCAAATATATCAAAACTCATACCGTTATCCATCAAACAAACTTGGGTCCATTACCCAAACTTGGGTTCTCCAACTTCACATGGCCATAAATCTGTAACCGTGAGGAGTTATGTGACGTTCCACATACCACTGGAAATGGCGTGAGAAGAACTATGCATATAGGATAGTTTCACTGAAAAACTCACAGTCCTTCATCTCATTATTCCACCATTAAGCATGTGTTTTCTCACTCCGCAAAGCGTCCTCCCATGAGGGCTTTCACCATAAGGGGACCACTTTGGAGTTCATCCAATTTTACTTCTTATCAACCATGACACGAAAATAATGAGTCATATTTACATCAAACAATATTGGGTCCATTACCCAAACCTTGTGCTACGGGGCTTTCTTCAAGGGTTGACATCAATGACAACCAACCTTAATCAACATCCTCTTCCACGGCTTGGATATGGCTCAATTTATAGCCTTCAAATGGAACTGAAGGGACGATTTGGAACATTTCCAGTTAATGGAAGGTCGAGTATCATGGATCTTGTGACGTGACATGGAAACCCGACACAATTTTTAATTTTGAGCACCAAACTTGATGTACGTGGGTTGTAGTGGTACAACCTGTGTACATGCATGTTGTCTAACTGATAAGAGGTGTATATGTGGAAAAATATGATTTTTTGGATCTGGGAAGTACAAAAGGGGACTTCAAGTATACATAGGGAAATGGAAAGAACATCTAAACAAATTACATGGGATGAAGAAAAATTAACTATAACAAACCTAGACCTAGAGAAGAGACAAGAAGTAATAATCCATGATGACATGGGACCACACTATCATAATATTAATGAGCAAAGGACCAAAATTCCACCTAAATTGGTGATTCTACAACCAAAAGAGATGGTGATGCTCTTTACCCATATCTAATGTGTGGATACAAGATACATTTTTGTCTCTAATATTATGATAATTTGGGCCATAGCATATCGAGTTTCATTATTTTTAAAATTGAATATATATCTCTTATGACATGAAGAAAAAAATAAGAATTCAATGTCCAAATCCCATGAGATTCATAAAAAAAATATATATACCTCATATGCCATTTCAAAACACCATGTATATATATATATATATATATAACCCATGGTGTTTTGAAATGGCATATGAGGTATATCTCTTTTTTTTTTTTATCAATCTCAAGGGATTTGGACATTAAATTCTTATTTTTTTCTTCATGTCATAAGAGATATATATTCAATTTTAAAATAATGAAACTTCGATATGTTATGGTCCAAATTATCATAATATTAGAGACAAAAAAAAAAAAAATTAATGTCCAAATCCCATGAGATTGATAAAAAATAAAGAGATATATACCTCATATGCCATTTCAAAGTACCATGGGTTGCATATATATATATATATATATATATATATATATATATATATATATATATAAATATATAATACCCATTCAATTTTGGAATCTAGTTTTTGAGGAAAAATTATATTAAATATTTCTATGTATTCAACCACGTGTTAACCACATGTTAATGGTTCTTCAGTGTCGATTACAAGGTATCTTGTGTTCCCAAATTTTAAACCCCTCTTTTAGTTCTCATACATATATTTAAATAATCCAAATTTTAAACCCCTCTTTTAGTTCTCATACATATATTTAAATAATTTCAAAAATTGGGACGTCCAAAGAATTGAACTTCCCATGACTCCTCACTTATATCCTACTCAAGATTACATATTTCTTCCTCCACATATTCCTTTAATTGCTAAATATAGTATCCAATTCAAATGAACTTGAAATTTATGATAATCATTAGACGAAGGAATCACACATAACCTATTATGAAACTTATTATAACCTCTCCTCATTTTGGGAGCAAATTCTTGGAATATTAATTCATCTTTGGTCGGGGTTTCAACACATCTTCAAGTAATAGCTTTATTGTTATTTGGATATTTTTAAAACATTTCTTTTATTTCCTTTGTAAGTATGTCAATTGGGTATTCAACTTAGAGGGAGGCATGAAAGAATCTTCACTCCTAAAGATTGGAAATTTGCACTCTATTTCCACTTCTAACTTATTATCATTGAAAATAATGCATTATGGTCTTTTCAATAGCTCATAAAGGTTTATTGTTGTGGCTTAGAGGGAGGCATGAAAGAATCTTCACTCCTAAAGATTGGAAATTTGCACTCTATTTCCACTTCTAACTTATTATCATTGAAAATAATGCATTATGGTCTTTTCAATAGCTCATAAAGGTTTATTGTTGTGGCCTTGGTATTGCCTCTTAGATAATTGGTACACAAGGTTTGGTAGTGGAATTAGATAATTGGTACACAAGGTTTGGTAGTGGAATTATAGTAAATCACAATGCATTGTAGGGATTAAATGTGTTATTGTCACAAGAATTACCTTGCAAGCTGACTATACTTGTTTCACTAATATTTTGTTATCTGCCTGTTCAATTTTATCCATATTTACAAGGAAATTTACTACTTAAATTAGATAGTATAACATGAAATAATATATTTTATTAATGTCCAATGTTTGACCACAAAGATGATTAATGAGATTCAAAAATATAACAAATTTGAATACACAATGGAAATGCATTTACACAAGTCATCACAAGACATAACTAAATTAATGATAAAAATGACTCAAACAAGGGAGAATAAGTGGGAAATTCTAAGGAAGGATAAACTATGATACATGGGTAGAAAAAAACATGTTAAATAAAAGTTCATAGATCCTAGACATTCCAACTTATCGAAGAATGTATTTGTACTAGACCATGATATGAGGGTTAAGTAAATATTGATCATATTAGGAGTTAGAAAAATATAAAAAGTTTTATCAAATGCATGGTCAAGAATACTTGATAATTGATTAAGGAATATACAAGCTAACATGAACCATTTGTCATGATAGTGGGAACCATTTGTCATGATAGTGGGAGGATTTTGTAAACTTTATTGGACCTTGTCATCATTTAAATTATCTTCACTGTCATAATCATCAGCACGGCTAATAAATTCTTTAACACTCCTATTAGTTATTTTCCTTCACTTTATTTGAATTCCTCCCTCCTGCTAGATAATCCAAAATACAATTATCATAGTTTATAAGTTAGAATAAAAAGATTATTAAATTAGGAATATTAAATTAATAATCTAGGAATACTATAAATAAATATAGAACTTTAGAGATACATTATTGTTGTAAAAGATATGACTCTAGAAAAGGGTCATATCTTAGGCTCTAAATTAAGAAGATTTTAAGCCTAAGATAGTTATCGAGAGTTT
The DNA here is from genome assembly GCA_010110895.2 of Picea sitchensis. Lineage (NCBI taxonomy): Eukaryota > Viridiplantae > Streptophyta > Pinopsida > Pinales > Pinaceae > Picea > Picea sitchensis. The sequence goes on along the minus strand of SNQJ01S0178399.1, from coordinate 14,704 downwards.
TATTGTAAATGGACAACACTTGTTTATTTAATAAGATCCTTATTTGAGTTTGTTAGGACTTTTAGCCTATATATTGTTCATAGCAAGGGTATTGAGATGTTGTGATGTAAACTCTTGCAATGTATCTTATGTAATTTCTTTCCTATTAATAAATTGTGTGTTTGAGGACACTTCAGCCATTATTGTGGTATCGGAGCCCAGTAATGCTGCTGAACTGAAAAAAGAGATTTGTTGATCTACAGAAGAGACATTGCAAGAGTTTACAACACAACAACTCAATACCCTTGCAATGAACAATATATATATATAAGTTAAAAAAAAAAAAAAAGGGAAAATAAATTTTTAATTTCGTAATCTTCATTAGAACTCCAAAGTAAAATTGAATTTTTGCAAATTGCAAAATCTTGAAATAAGCTTCGCATAGTAATTTCATTGGTTTTAAAAGATCGGGCCTTTCCTAATTATTCCGGCCTTCCTCAAACCGCGTAGTATTAATTCCTCGTCTTTCAATTCAATACATTCTACACCACCGCTTTTCGATTTGCAATAGCAATTAACCGATATATGAATCGATATACATACAAAAATGATCTCGCCATTAAATGATCTCACAAATTAAAAGATCCTCATGCTTAATTAAACGCATCTATAATAAGCAAACTGCTTCAATGCCATTTTGTTGTCCATGGCTTTGTTACACGGCGCTCTCACTTAGTGAAGTTTGTCCTGTGGCTGTGTAAGAGAACATTGCAGAAAATTAACAAAACGGCGTTTACCTACTTCGCTTTTAATGTGTAAGATCTTTACATAGATTAGACCAAATCGGATAAAGACAACAAATACCGAGGAAGGATCCTGACATTGCTATTGTATACAATCGGAGCCACATCGGGCCATGCTTAAAGTAAAGTATTGCGGTAGATTATTCGTAGGCCGATTTAAAATCGATCTCGCGAAAAACCGCTAGATCAACGAGACGGTAGCATGCGATTTATTCTTCGCGGTAGACCGGGTTGATTTTGTGGATCATAATGCGCAGAAATGATCAAACATGGCTAACCTAAAGTGGTTAAATTGGATCCATGTTTTCGATTGATGTTAATTTCTTTATTGGATTAAACGTGCCAGATCCGTGATTCGCACGTCTTCGCGTCGTGATTAAAACGCCGCGCCGATCCAGATAAAAATCACATGCTTCAACTGCTGCCTCCAACGCGAAGCTAGAAGTGTATCTCGCCCACCTCGGTCAGATCGGGATTCCTGATTTCATGCTCGTGATCTACGCTGTGGACATTTGATCCTTTAACAAAGTTTTATTTTTGTCAGATATTGAGCTTATATTGAAAATTTTATGTGGTTTTAACTGCATCATTGCTTCCACGGCGGATGTTCCAGAATTTTCCTTATTGTATGATTGTAACGCTTTCATCCCGCCATATTTGTTCACTTTTGCTTCTATTTGAACATGGTCAAAATCTTCCTGAAGAAAACAGTTGTATGCATCCTAGATCAACTTTCAGGCTATCGGCAACAAAAGAACATAAAGGAACCGCATCGCAGATTTTCGGCTTCTACAAAGGCCCTTTGTCCGCAGCAAAACACTTATTACAGAAAGGCATCCAAATCATCCTATATCATAGAACAGTGGTGGCAATGCCGTACTTTCCGGTATGGAGTCTCTTTGTCCATTATCTGATGCGCGCCGACAGATTTTGACAGAACACTGATAGTGTTGCCTACATGTATATTATCTTATTATTATCTCAAGTGATTGTTTTGTAACTCAAATTCTTTTTACGGAGGGGGGCAAAATTGCCTGATTGTAAAATTTTGAAAGTTCCTTGGATTTTGACTAGTGCCAAGTACAAAGCTCAACATTATTTTTCCATTTTTAACGACTCATACAAGGGTCAAGGCCAAGTTCCGAGTATCGCCTTTGCGTGGATGCATTTGCGTTGTTCATATCTCTTCAAGCGTGATTATTTTCCTCTCGGTATGCATATCTTCATCTAAATGTCAAATTAATTAATTTATTCTTTGATTCAGATAAACTTGAAGGCACAAAGTCATACAAGACATGGAAACGACTTATTGAAAGCACTCTCATTTACAATGAACTTTAGCATGATATTCCAGAATATAACAATTGAAGATATCAGCCCACTAAACCATTGCATGCAAAGACATTAGCAAATGGAAGTTAAAATGCCACAAAGCATTAGCACTTCTATTAAAGCTTCCGCTTAATGATGAAATGTATGTGCATACTGAAAATATGACTGATGCGTGGTCTGCTTTGAAAGTGTATAAAGATTTATTTGATACTCAGCCGAATCCAAGAAAGTTGATCTTCAATTAAAGTTGCTTCAACAAAAAACTGATTGAAGGCGGTGATGTCCATGAATATATTTCCAATTTAAAATATCATTATAGGGAAATATTAAATGGATTTCAAGATGATATTTTTATGACTACAATATTAATAGCTAGATTGCCTTCTTCTTATACACACTTTTTTGGAAACTTTACAAGTAAATGGAAATTTAGACAAGCTTACATTTGATGAACTAAGTGAATCCATTGTCTCAATAAAACTTTTGAAAGAAAACAAGTATGGCGATGTTTTCCTCGGCACAAAGTAAGCTCCTTCCAAAGACAAATATAGTTAACAAAGGAAGAGGAAATTTTGTTCAAAGTCGTGGAAGAGGCCAACATAGAGACAATAGTCAAGGCAAAAGAAATAGTCAAGGCAGAGGCAACAATCAAGGAAGAGGATCTTTTCAAGGTAGAGGAAACACTCAAGGTAGAGGATCTTCTGCAAGAGGAAATGTCAAGGTTCTTTCATGGAAACAATCACAGAGGACAAACTCCATCCGTAAATCAAAGCAGGGCGAGGGATGACCTTTGGGAGGACAATTTGGTAGAGGGGACAGAGACTTCAACAAATTATCAGTAAAAGGTAACAAAGTCGGCCGCGAAGATTGTCGTACTTCCATTGACAAAATCGCCAAAGTTCAACAAAACACGCGATACCCTATATAATGATCGATGTGATGATGATCGAATATACCAATTTACCTTCAACATTACACATTTCAAATGACTTTCAAAGTGATTATGAAGATGCTGGATTTTAGATCGCCAGGGCATCTCAACACATGACTTTAAGACAAGACTTCTTTTGGGATTTAAAGAATGTCATCTTAATCCCGTTTTTCTTGCAGATCATACTCAAAATACTCCTTATGGAAAAAAGGGAGTCGTTAAATTTTATTTACCTGATATTTGAGAAAGAATGATTTCAAATGTCTGGTATGTACCCACTTTCAAAAGAATTTGTTGTCTTTAGTCACAATTCAACAAGCGGGACATCGGGTAATTATGGAAGATGGCTTGATTAAGATAAATTCAGTCAAACAAAATAAGAAAACAATGATGACAGGTTATAAAGATGGAAAACCTAAGGATGAGCGGTAGCCATTCCAAGACATTCATAATGGCATGATTCAAATAATACGTATCTCCCATCGTTGTGCGCGATGGACATCTCAACTTTGAAAAGTCCTTCCCAATTGCAAAACAAGGGATGTTAAGGGACCTTAACTTCAAAAGGATAATTTCCAAAATGTGGAAGCATGCTTTATCATGCGGCAAATAGAGTCAGGAAAGCCAACAAGTTCATGGCGTAACCTGCATGGGGTTGCAACTAGTTCATTGGATAGACCCCTGGAAAATTCTTTTCGGTAGTTGCGTAAATATTTTTTTACCTTTGTTGATGATTCGTACCAATATCTTGGGCTTCAGCATTTTGAAACAAAGTCGGCATTCGGTAAATTTTAAGATTTTTCGAAAACTTGTTGAAAATGAAGTTAAAGAAAAGATCGTTACACTCAGGACCGATAATGGCTGAGAATTCACTTCTAATGAATTCAACACTTATTGCACGGAAAATGGGATAAGAAGACAACTTACAAATTTCTACACTCCTCACATAGCTGAGTCGCAGAACGAATGAATCCGCGACTTTGTTAGAATGGCGGGAGATCTATGCGTTGAGTTTAAAGGTTGTCTGTTATTAAGGTCCATATACAAATGGTATTTAAGAAACAGATCTCCAACCAGCCTTTGATGAATCCACACCCTTGGCGAAAGCATGGCTTGTCGTAAAACCGAAGTTAAACATCTAGAGTTTGGCTGCGAGGTTGCGTTTAGTTCCGAAGAAAAACGAACTAAGTTTGACTCAAGAAGTTTGAAATGCAAAATGATTGGGTATTCTGATGAGAAAAAGGTATCAAATTTACTGATGGAAAATTTGTCAGGAGCAGAGATGTCATCTTGAAGCTTAGAAATGAAAGTAAAAAGTGTCGGACGAATAGAAAGTCTTCAAAAGTTAGAAGTTGTAAAGAAAATCAAAGAAAGGAAAAGTTCAAAGTTCGCCAAATTCACTTAATTGGTATGAACTCGATTTTCCTTCATCCTGGAGCATTGTTTCATCCACCGTTACTTCAATAACATCCGGTTCTTCCGCTGAAGCCTATCCATTCAACTTCCTAGTAGCTGCGCTTCTCGGCTGTACTTCCTCCAATCTTAAACTCTTCATAACGATCGCATCAACATCGGGCCTCAAGATTAATCCAATTTATAATAATGGTAAACTAGATCCCTGCAACCAAGAAACATCAACTACCAAAGTGGCGCCCAACTTTGAAAGACAAGGCCCCATAGCCGAGCAAAATAAACAGGAACAAGGGGATCACACAACAATGAAGGAAATTTTTCCTTAGTAGAAAATGATTTTACCGAACCTTCCACCTACAAAGAAGGGCCAAAACATAAAGAAATGGCGCGCACGCTACGTTGGTTGAGGAAATAATACCAGCTGATAACAACACTTTGAAACTTGTTGATTTTCCTACAAGTGTTAAACCCATCTGATGCAAATGAAGCCTAATGAATTAAATACAACCAACATGGGTAAAATTGACAAGTATACAGATCGTCATAAAGGTTTCATGCAATAGAAGGCATTGATTATGAGGAAATTTTTTCTCCTACAGCTAAATGGAATATCATCCTATTAACACTTGCTTTGGCCGCTCAGAAAGGTTGGAAATTCATCAAATGGATGTAAAAGTGCTTTTCTCAACGGAGATTTACAGGAAGATGTGTATATGCGGCAAAAGCAGTCCGGGGTTTTGAAATTGCATGGTGTAAAACATAAAGTCTATAGTACCTAATTAAGGCTTTATATATTAAAGCAAGCTCCTCAGCTATATACCAAAATGGATGTATACCTTAGGAAGGTTGGTTTTTAATGAAGTGAATCTGATGATACATTTTATATCCGTCAACAGGGTTCTTTTCTGGTGATTCTTATTATGTTTTTAGATGATTTGCTCATTATAGGTAACAGTGATGATCATATTGCACATGTGAAAAAGGATTTACATGCAGTTTTTAGGATGACAGATTTGGGACTCCTTTACTGCTATATTGGTGTTGAAGTATTCCAATGCTCCCATCATATTTTCATTTCTCGGCGTAAGTATGCAGCTGAACTTCTTCAGCGGTTTGGCATGCGGGATTGTGTTTCTCTACCCTATGGAAATGTAAAATTGAACTTTCAAAATTTGAAGGGGGGAATTGGTAAACAACACTATTTATAGATGTATTGATTGGCAGTTTGATTTATTTGACCAACACTCTCCCAGATCTATCTTATGCAGTCAAAATTCTTTCCCTCTTTATGCAACAACCACAAGACAACCACTGGAATGCAGCCAAAAGAGTTCTTTCCGATGAGGTTCAAGGAACAAAATATTTTGGTCTTCTTTATAAAAAGACTAAAATTTTTGTACTTGGTGTATTTTCAGATGCAGAATTTTCCAGAAGTATTTATGATCGAGCATCAACATCAGGCTTTTTAATGAACATGGGTATAGCAGTAGTGTCTTGAAATTGTAAGAAACAAGCTACAATTGCTACTTCAATAGCAGAAGCAGAATACATCTCAACATGGGAAGCAACATGTGAAATTAAGCCTAGTTACGCAGATTTAATAATGTGACTTGGGTATTTCTCAAGCAAAAGCTACATCATTATTCATCGATAGCTAGCCAACCATTAAGCTTCTGCTTTTCAAGAATCCAGCTTTTCATTCAGCACAAAGCATCGTGGACACCAAGTATCATCATATCAGATCTCTTATTGCAAAGGATATCATCAATCCAATTTATTGTCCTTCAAAAGATCAGATCTCATACATTTTCACGAAACCTCTTGGCAGATTAAAATTTACTAAGTTCAAGGACGAACTTGGTATCTGTTGTAATGAATTTTTGGATCATAGGGGGGAAACATTCAAATTGCATGGGACATGCAATTTGAATTTACCTGAAAATGACCAAAAATAAAAAAAAAATTAATTTAAATAATAAATTAATAATCTAGAATATTTGTTAAATAAATGTAGAACTTTAGAGATACAATATTGTTGTAAAAGATATAACTCTAGAAAAGTGTCGTATCTCAGGCTCTTCCAAAATTGTGTAGGAGATTTGTTTTAAGATAGTTAATATAGTGACTTACTGTAAAATGGACACTTGTTTTAGTTTAAATAAGGGATCCATCTTGAGTTTGTTAGACTTTTTTAGCCTATATATTGTCATGCTATTGCAAGAGTATTGAGCGTATGGGGATGTAAACCTGCAATGTATCTTATGTATTCATGTAGGTCTGCCCCTTCATGTCTATGAATAGCTTAAGGCCAATAGAATTTTTTCTTTTTCTTTAACAAATAAGAAATTAACAACATCACCTAAAAATGCAAAAACACATGACATCATAACTAAAGTGACACATGATCAATATAACAACCTCTACAATAATAAGGGAAATGAAATTGGTGATAATATAATGCCAACCAATCTCATGATATTATCACCAATAGCAATAAACTGCCGAATATAAAAACGCTTTAACAATTCTACAATTTAAACATCAATAACATTAAATTATTTCAGTAAAATGCATTATACTTCAATTGCTAAAGTACTGCTGTTCAAGCTTCGACATCATCGCCCCATTCGTAAGCTCCCATGCTCTTCTGTAATCGGGGAGTTTCCATCAGCCTACGCTAAGGGTACTCTTCTTCCTTCCGATCCCCCTCGAGATGCAAAGGGGCCAAACAAATTCCAGAAGTTAAGTCTAGCTTCTCAGCTCGCCCCACGGCTGAGCTACCACTCCAAACACAAATGAGATATACCCAACTCCTCAAGCAACCTGGCTACACTGAAGCTGTAACGCTACTGCTCATCCCTCTCCTTTTTATAGAATTTGAGATCCACTCCAATTCTATAAATCATTAATTAATTAATTTTAATGACTAACCCTCTATCAGTCTCCACCGTACAAGTGTCACACATGCCCTAGTTTCCAAAATTAATTTCTTTTTAATTAAAGATCTCACCCCTCTCACCTAAAAATCGCCCTTTAAATTTCTCCTTAACTTTACTCCTTGATCACTTCAGCAATTACTCCTTAATTTATTCCTTAATCACCCTAACTACTCCCCTAATTTACTCCCTTAATTACTCCCTTTAATTTAATCATTCTTTAAATTACCCTTAATCACTCCCACTCCTTAATTTTACCTCAATCATTCTAAATCACTCCTTAATCACTCCCCAATTTTAAATACCTCAATTTTACTCCTTAATCATCTCTTAATTTAGTTCCTTAATTTTAATCATTCCTTATAAATTACCCTTAAAGTGCATATTTAATTCCTCTCTTGTTTTTATTTTTGAACCCAAAAGATAAAATGCGCTTTTATCTCTTTCAATATATTTAAAATTCCTAACTTTTTTATAATACTTCCACACTTTAATAATTTTATTCCTTCTTTATTATTTAAAGACCATGGTTTTCACTTAATTTAATTCCCTCATTTTTTTTTACCCCCTTTACTTTTAATAAGTCTTTAATTAACACCTAGGAGGGTTTTTAGTTTACTCTGTGGCTTCATTTTTTGTAGAATCTTTCTTAGGGCTTGTCAATTTAACTCTAGGGATGCTTTAGTTTAGTGTTGATTTCCAGAACAATACAATTTGAATGGGGAGTCAAGCTAAGAATTCTATCAGGCGCTAAGGTCTTAGGGGCATCTAGGCTTGTCTCATCATCTTCATCAATACGACGCAATTTTTCAGGACGGCACTCCACGGCTCCAGAGGTGCCACTACTGCTTTGCTTTCCTCACAGGCCAGATGTGTCTCCTTCAGATGCACCATCGCACCAAGGTACCATAATTTTATCATTTCTTTGCTGACGTGTCTCCTTCAGATGTACCCACATGCTCCAGCAAAGCACTCGTGGACTTGACGGATTGGTAGACTTCTATAACCCCTCGAGTCAATACCCGCCAGGAACTTGTGGGAGACTAAGGGAGGAATAAGGCTGGCCCCGCCTTCTATTGTGGCGCCCTTGAATCATTGTGAGCGAATCGGCTCAGCTCTCATCGTGAGATCGTGGATCCTCTCAACCAGGGTAATCGCAACCCAGTCAATCGCGATTTAATCGGTTTAGCTTCAATTTCATGGTATCGGGGTGGATCCTTCGAACTAGGTAATCGCGCTATAACTCACAAACCGGTGCCACCTGGTGGAGTGCTAATAGGTCATCGTAGCACATACCCTCCCTCAATCTCCTCGAACTCGTGGTGGCTCCCCTTTACCTATATGTGAGTCCGTCAAGATATCGTCACCGCATCAACCATCATGTCAGATCATGCCAAAAACATATCATGAAATCACAGTATATCAATGTTCACACAATATCAATCGTAAATGAAACAACTCAAATAGCTCCCTCCCTGACTCAATCCAGAGACCAAGGGAGTTCCAATCATGCCTCTCGTATCCCCGTTAGTTCAATAAACCCTCGACACTACCGAAACTGAGTCAATTGAACCTGTATATAGCAATAGTAGATCATCTTGTCATCAATCATGACGATCATCATCAAGTTAAGTGGTTCATCATCATAAAATTCGCATCACCGGTGCAAGTGTCCCCAAAGAATAAGTTTTGTCACAGAAATGGATGCTACATAATCTCTTGGTCGTCTAAACTGGCCCCTGTTTCTACAAGAGCAAATGATGAAATAAAATGTTCATAAAAATCATAAAATTCCCTACGGTGATTCGGCAAGTCTATCGGCTAAATGAAAATGGAACCGCGGACGATATCATATTCTCCTGTGTCGCCGCAGCGGATTCATAACCGCCCCATCGGACCTTGACTGGATTCACTGCTCGACACTTTAATCAAGCCAACGCTACGACTAAATGCTGGACGTCCTTCAGTCGAGCGCCTCTGCTCGATACGTAAGGGAACCCCATGTCAATCAATGCGTAGTGTGTAGGATCAATAAATGAGAAGGTCCTTCAATACATACATGAAAACATCATGCATAATGTACAAAGAACGGCTAGTCGATAAGCCACGGGTCTTTTCTTCCATTAACAACTTCTATAACCGCACGCACCTAGAGAGAGTTTAGTTCTTTCAAACTGATCAACTTATGCGGTTTCTAACCCAAGAAGAAGATTCAGATATCACGACCTCTTCAGAACTACTTAAGTTGATTCTATACATCTACATAACTCTTCCACGATCTCCGCTTTTATCCTTTGTCTTATGGTTTTCATTTGTTTTTCCATTCTTGATCGCTTCAGTCCCACTCAGACCCTATCCCTGCTTCATCTCTAACTTCATATGCTCAATACCTACGCCTGTAAAGTAACTCGAAGGCACCATCTTAATGGTGTTCTTGTAACTGCTTGTTATAAGAAAAACTATACTAGATGCAAGAATTCCTCCCAACGCTTTGTTGGTCCATCACGCATATGCTATAATAATACTATGTCTTCCAAGGTTTGGTTTGTACATTCTATCTCGGTCCATCGGCCTCTGAAAGTGGGGATATGTAGTAATTAAATTGTTGGCGCTCCTAAGGCCTTGAAACTCGTCAAAACCGTCCAAGAACACCTATCCTCGACATCGATATAATCTTCTTAGGTAACGCCATGCCTTCACACAATTCAATCGATGAAAACTTCCTCGCGTCCGCGGCTCGAGTTATGTCATAATGATAGAATAAAGTGAGCACCGCTTTAAAAGTCTACCACCACAAAATCGAAGTCAGTCTCCCCTTTGCCGCCGTGGGCAAATTCATCAGTAGTCCATCGAATGACTTCCCATTTCCTGATTTGAATGGTGCATGGTTAGCGGTAATCCTGTTCTGTGTCTTAAGTTCAAACTTTACCCGTCACACTCAAGACATCTTAGCCACAAAGTTGACTATGTGTCGCCTTCATTCCTCTGTCAGTGAAATCGCGTTTAAGGTTTGCTCCCTTCATCTTCGTAACTCCTGTGAGCTGTAACGCCTATGAGCCTCGCTTCGTGATCAATATCCCTTCGCTGCTTGAGGTACGTAAATCCTAATTTTAAACCTCATTAACCCATCGCTTTCAAAAGTAAATTCCTCATATCGGGTACCATCATAGTGTTTTGTCCGAGGAAACCCTTGACTTCTCAGAAATTCGGGCCATCATCAATACTGTAGCGAGAATCTTCTCACGTTGATTCATTTGAAGAGGCAACACTCAAAATGCGCCAGTCATTCGACTCACAAGCATCTACCACCCTACCACTATTCCCTTTATGTAAGTAATCAAGTCCCACTCGCTATAATTCCGGACCATAATATGGAAAATGTGTTACCTGCTTTTGAAGGCCAATTGTCACCCCAAATGCCGTCTTTAAATTATCAGTTAAAATTTAATAACAGACCAGTTTACCACAAGTCACGTATTAACCATCCTTAGAAAGGATATCAACCTCCTTCATAATGGTAGACAAACCACCCCAGTGACAGTGCTTTTTTGTTTTTTTCGAAGGGTGTATGCTAGAATCAACAACCCAGATTCAACTCAAGGCTGCCTCCGGTTTGATAGTTAACGCACGCTAAACCAGAATAGAACATAAGCAGATGACGACAAGGAAACTGACCAATTAATGGACCTCCCGCTACCTCGGTCCTTCCATCCTGCAAGGTTAGGGACCTCCGAGATCCACAATGGTCTCTATCGATTTAACCATATGTAACGCCCCTTCATAGTGTCTTACAGCTGGCACAATAGGAATTTTTTCTTTTTTCTTTTAACAAATAAGAATTAACAAACATCACCCAATTCATATCAATGCAAAAAACACATTTATTGATTTAGCAACTAAAGTGACATTACGATCATAATATAACAAACTCTACAATATCATTGTGGAATGAAATTGCAAACTATAATGCCAACCAACTTCATCATCTATCACCACAACAATAATTCCATTTTAATATAAAACGCTTTTAACAAAATTCTACAATTTCAACATCAATAACATTAAATTGCCGAAAAAAATGCATTATACTTCACAAGTTAAAATCATATCGTTGTTTCGCTTTCTTCTTCTGGGACGACGCCCCTGCTGGGCTTCCTGCTGGCCTCCATAATGGTAGACTTCCCTCAGAGAGCTCACTCAGCCTCTCCCAGCTAACACGCCTAGGGTACTCTCTTCCCCTTAGCCTCCTAAGCCTAGTGCTGGGGCTACACTTTCGTAGAGATAGGACATGAGTTCGCTTCACGGCCGAAGCGCTACTCACCTAAACACCGAGATAGCACCACCTCCCTGCTGGCAACCTTGTTAATAATTCTAGAAAGGCAAATGCTACGGGCCAACCGCTCATCCCTCTCCTTCCTCTTTCCTCCTCCTTATATATAGAATTTTAGAGACTCCACTCTAATTCATAAATCATTAATTAATTAATTTTAATGACTAACCCTCTAGCAGCCTCCACACATTCAAGTGTCACACATGCCTCCGGTTCTCCAAAATTAATTTCTTTTTCAGTCTATTAAAGACCTAATCAATTTCCAAAATCGCCTCCTTAAATTTCTCCCCATCCTACTCCTTAATCACTTCATAAATTACTCCCAATTCTATTCCTTAATCCTCACCCCCTTAAATTCACCTAATTTCACTCCCACTACCCTTAATTTAATCATTCCTTAAATTACTCATTAATTTACTCCTTAATTTAATCATTCCTTAATTTAATCATTCCTTAATTTAATCATTCCTTAATTTAATCATTCCTTAATTTAATCATTCCTTAATTTAATCATTCCTTAATTTACTCAATTTAATCATTCCTTAAATTACCCCAGCCTTTTTTACATTTAATTCTCTTGGTTATTTTATCTTGAACCCAAAAGATAAATGCAGTTTTATCTTTCAATATATATTTAAAATTCCCTATCTCTTTAATTTTCCCCACTTTAATAATTTCATTCTCTTTATTATTTTAAAGACCATGGTCTCTACCTCTAAATTAATTCCCCATTACTTTATCCCCTTCAATTTTAATAAGACATTAATTAACACCTAGGAGGGTTTTAGTTTACCTAGGCTTATTTTGCAGAACATTTTCTTAGGGCCTCATCGGACGCAATCCTAGAGGATGCTTTAGTTTAGGTGCTGATTTCGAAACAGTATTTGCAATTTGCACTAGGGACGCTTTTAAGAATTTTATCAGCATATCTGTGGTCATCTAAGGTTCATCATCATCTCTCATCCATGCGACGCGTTCTTCGTAGGATCTACTCACGTGCGGCTCTAAGGGTGCCACTCACTGCTTGTGTTTATTGCCGACGCGTTCTTCAGATGCCCACTGCTCCAAGGGTGCCATAATTGCTAACTTGTATTTTGCGCGACGTGCTCTTCAAGATGCACCACATGCTCCAAGGGTGCCACTCACCGACTTGATGTATTGGTAGACATCTATAACCCACTCGAGCGTAACATCAATTCGCCAAAGAACTTGTGGGAGACTATGGGCTCTAAGGAATAAGCCCCGCGTTCTTCTTAGAATAACAATCATCGTGAGTGACTCAGCACCGGGCCTCTCAATGGCATCGTGGATCCTCGGAATAACTAGGGGTAATCGTTAACCTACGTCAATCAACAGGAGCGATCACGCAATTTCAACTTCATGGCATCGTGGGATCCTCAACTAGGTAATCGCTAACTCTGGCTAGTCCGTTTCGTTTCAAGGGAGCATTAGGGAAGGTAGTGTGGTCACGTAATACACTCTCCCTAATTGAACTGTGTGGCCCCTTTTATCCATATGTGAGTCTGGTCGCAAGCTATCGTCAACCTGCATTACCAACCATCATGTGTCGATCATAACAACATAATGTGAAATCAAACAAGATACGTCATCAAAACCAATAATATCATCAGAATAAAATGAACTAACAGTCTAATTTACCTAATCCGAGCCTGCGAGTTCCACCGATGCTCTCGCAGATTCCTTGGTAGAAACCCTTGTACACCTAATGAACCGAAGCCACAGCACTTGTATATAGCAATAGTAAACATCATGTCATCAATCTGGCGATGCATCATCATCAAGGTTAAGGGTTCATCATCATAAAACGTATCACTTGCAGCAGTAACCCCTAAAGAATAAAGTTTTGCCGGGCACAGTGGATGTTAATTTATTTTCCTATTAATAAATTGTGCACCGAGGACACTGCCATTATCCTCATTCCCTCACCCCAAACTTTTGCTTCTAGCTAAACAATCAAAACTTTATAGGTTTTTAGAATCATATTATTAATATTTATCATATTTTTAGTTACATGTTGATCGACAAAAATGACCATAATCAACATTTGGGGAAAATCACCCAGTCAAGGTCCCAATTAAACCCTTTTCCATTGTAAATGGAGATTCCAACTGGTTATGGGTCCAATTACCCTTAAATATTATATAATAAAACCAAAACCTAACATTAATCCTTAATTGCGTTTAAAACCTTCTAACAAAATCTCACTTTTTCATCACAAAAATGCAAGTAATATACATCCAAATACAAATACACACTTATAAACAACTATGATAAAACTAATTCAAACCAGAATGAGAAGTTACTCCTTTGAAAGGAGATTTTTTTTTTTTATTTGAAAAGTAACTTTTGAAGAAAAAATGAATTTATCAGAAACCTCCATAATAAACACAACCAAAAAAATTTAAAACTATGAACTAAATCTAATTAACACTCGGGTATGATTTTTCTGTATATATGAATTGAGGAAAATGAAAGGATAATCAAAAAAATATATAGATCATTTTAAATATATTTCAATCAAAGAACTGTGTTTATGATAAAAGATCAATCTAAATAGTTAGAGAATATATATATATATATATATATATATATATTCAGATGGCCATTGATATTGTGCTACAATAAATAAATAAACACAACTAATTAATAGTAATTAATTGCATTGATTTTACCACTGAAACACAATAGATATATCGATAAAACTTTGATGAAATAAATGAAACACAAAATTACCAGTGTTTATAATAGATGTTTGTATTGATAATCAAAGTCAAAATGATTCATCATATGAGTTTAAGTCATAAAGTTTCACAACAATGTGAAAATTCACTTCTTTTCAAAAATTATGAACCTCGATCTAAGTTTATTTATTCTCTTTTATAGTAAAAGAGTTTCAGGTATAATAAACCAAAAAGATAAACCGTTCCCTTAAAACTAGGAATGGGATTTTTAAAATAGT
>SNQJ01S0178398.1:0-19679 GCA_010110895.2 Picea sitchensis | reverse complement strand
CCTGATGATGGATATTACACACTAGTTTGAGAATTACGGCTTGTCGAAAATAAAAACCTATCTTGATTAATCTGAAAGAATTCACATTAATTAATTTCTATTTTTTCTAAAATGATTCACCTAAATTTAACAAAATAAAATTATTGTACTTTAAAAATAGCCAAAAATATATAAAATATAAAATCCTTACAGAAATTTGAATATTTTTACTTTTTGCATATTAAAGATTAATTAAGATTAACCCAAATTTATACATTTTAATATAAATTTTCATCTTTAAAAAAATAAAGGATTGCAAGATCAATTGAGAAGACTAACCTCAAATGGTAAAGTTTCAAAAAAATAATTGAGGAATGAGGGAAATGAACTCAAACTAATGTAAAAAAAAATGGTCCAAACGAATAGTTGAGCATGAGGGAAATGAACTCAAGGTAATGTAAAATATGAATGGAGGTTGGGTTGGGATCTTGTCTTGGTAGGGATGTTGTTTGTTGGTGAACAATACACAAAATAAAGATAAAAAATCATTATTATGTAAGTGTTTAGATTATTACTAGAGAAAAAAGACAAAATCAAAATATTTTAAATATAATTTACAAGTGTTTATATTTTTTATTCTTAAACAATAAAAGATAAAATTTAAATATTTTGAAAAACAATTTATATAAAAGAAATTAAGAGGTTTTTGTGAGTAATTGAATTAGTTTTTGTTTAAGTGAAATTAAAGTTAAAGGGGACAATACTCTTGAAGGTGTTTATATGTTAAATAGCATTTATTTATATATTGGGTGTGGAGAAGTTAATGGTTAATGTTTTATATAGAGAGAAAGTGTGTAGTTTTAATTTAATTGGTTTGAATGGATTGTTTCAAGATGAAATTTGTTGTAAAGTTTTTAGAATTTGGATTTTAATGTGTGTAAGAAAAAGAATGTTTTTTCACTTTTATGAATGACATATTGGTAAATTCACAAATATCTTAATAATTATGTTAATGAATAACATGCTTTATTGAGAAAACCCAAAAGATGCTTTCCATATTGCTTAAATTTTTTCACTTTATGAATGACATATTTATTAATAAAATTCTTAAAATACTTAATCACATTTATAATTATGAATAGTTTTCAAAAAATGCTTTTCCATATTCATAAATTTTTTCACTTTTATGAATCACATATTTATTAATAAAATTCTAAAAATACTTAATCACATTTATTAATAACATACTTTATTGAAAACCCAAAATATGCTTTCCCATATTCATAAATAATCTTTTTAATAATATAGTTAATATAAACTAATACACCTCATTCAATATATTTAAATTGAATACTTATTTACATGGATTTAGCAAAATACCAAATAACATTAACAACAAAATACGCTCAATTTATTATTTAAAAAGAATAAAAAAAAATAAAAAATGCTTAGCCAAATGCCAAATCTATGCCAATACTTCTTCCGTATGTACATCCCACAATGTGTTAACAATTCAATCTATTTCTTAAAATAAGAATTAAAATACTAATTAAAAACAATATAATTTAAGTTTAACTTGCAAATTAAAAAACAATATAATTTGTGTTAACAATTCAATCTATTTCTTAAAATAAAAATTAATTTACTAATTAAAAAACAATATATTTAAGTTTAAACAAATTAAAACAATATAATTTTGGAATGCATAAAATGATTCAATATCACAAACACCCTTGTAAAATACCTATTTGAAAAAGTCTTCAATCAACATGAGTTGTTGAAGATGCATATAAACAACTTTGAAGGCAAAGAGAAATTGGCTAGAAAACAAGCCCGAGGAAAAATAGATGAAGGAGTCCAACAAGAAAGGAGATTCTAATATAGGGAGATTTCTCAGCCCTCAAAAGAAGAGGAAGGAATTTCAAGCAGCCATTCACCAAGAGGAGGAGAATGAAGAGGCAAAATATTTTTCTCAAGAATTTGAGGAAGAGGTAGATAAATGAGATGTTATACATGTGGTAACATAGGACACATGCCATGGGATTGTCCAGAGAACAAGGTAGTAGGTCATAAAAATGAAAATATAGCAAAAACAAGGAAAAGATGTGAGGTAGTACACAAAGAAGAAGAAGTTCTAGTGGGGGAATCATTTTTGCTAAAAATATTTCTAATCAAATCAGAGAAGGGAGCTAAAGAACCATCCTAGAGGAAAAGTCTATTCAGGATTGTATGCAAGTCAGGGGGTAAGTGTTGCAAAGTTGTTATTAATAGTGGTAGAACAGATAATTTGGTTTCCATTGAAATGGTAGAAAAGTTGGGAATGAAAAGGTGATTACATCCCACTCCTATAAAGTGTCATGGTGCAAAAAGGACATCAAGTTTTTGTGAATGGCGACCCTAATGTGGAAATTCAAATTTTTATCTACAAGGATGAGATATTATGTGACATAAAGTCTATGGATGTTTTCCATGTGTTTTTGTTGGGAAAACCATGGCGGTTATGATGATAGACAATCCATTCATGTTGGTAGGATGAACACTTATTCTCTAGAAAAATATGGACACAGACATGTATTGTTGCCTTTACAAGATGAAGGATTCAAAGAAGAAGCTAGTCCAAGTGTACTACTAATAAGTTGGAAGGAGCTATTGCAAGAAGTCAAAAGAGCCGGGAGGTACATTTGCTTTAATTGGTAAATAAGGTAATACTCACCATGGAAATATATCGATGGTTACCTGTAGAAGTTAAAGCTATGTTGGATAAGTTTGTCGATATGATAGTTAATTATTTACTGGAAATAGGCACTATAATTATTAGCCATCATATTGACTTAATTCGAGGAGCAATTTTTCGTAATAAAAGCGATACCATATTATTACGAGAGTGAAGAGATTAAAAGATAGGTATAGGAGTTGTTAGAAAAAGATTTGGTGAAGGATTTGTTTAGTCCATGTGTTGTACTGTGATGCTACATTAAGAAAGATGGAGGATGGAGCATGCGCACTGACTCCAAAGCAATCAACAAAATCACCATAAGGTCTGATTTCCATTACCTTGCATAGATGATTTGATGGATTGTTTGAGTGGTTCAAAATATTTTTCAAAGATTGATTTAAAGAGTGGATACCATCAAATTATAATTAGAGAACGGGATGAATGGAAATTTGCTTTCGAATAGTGGTCATTATGAATGGTTGGTGATGCCTTTTGGGCTCACAAATGCTCTAATTACATTTATGAGAGGTTAATGAATGAGATCTCAAAGGAATTGTGGAAATTTTGTGATAATCTATCTAGATGACATTCTAATCTATAGCCACACAAAGAAGAACATTTAAGGCATCTCAAGATGGCTTTACGAGGTACTCCTTGAAGGAAAAAATTCTAAAAAAATTGAGAGAAATCTGAGGTTTCATGAAGAAGGAGTTGATATATTTGGGGTTTGTAGTATCTAAATAAGGTTTGAAGATGGACCGAGAAAAGGTTCAAGCAATTGTGAATTAGCCAACCCCGAGAAATGCATTTGAGGTAAGAAGTTTCCATGGACTTGCAAGTTTTTATAGAAAATAATTAGAAGTTTCAATCATATAGGTGCACCTATTGTAGAAACTATCAAAAAAAAGAACTATTTACAAATTAATTTGGAAATCAACTGATAGAAATTTTAAACTCTTGAAGAAAAATGTTATTGAAAATCATGTGTTAGCTTTGCTAAGATTTGATAAATTCTTTCAAGTTGAGACTTATGCTAGTGGGATCGTAATAGGAGTTGTCTTAAGTTAGGAGAAATTACCAATTGCATATTTAGTGAGAAATTAAATGAGTAAAATAGAAACATTCCTCTTATGACAAGGAATTTTATGCAATTGTTCAGAAACTTAAGAAGTGGAAGCATTACCTCATGCCCAAGGAATTTTTTTTTGTACAATATGATCATACATTACAATTTATAAGTAGTCAGCCAAAATTGAATCAAAGGGCACTAAGTGGGTTGAATTTATGCAATTTGCAACTGTGATCAAACACACAAGTGGTGAGACTAATAAGTTTATTGATGATTTGAGTAGAATTAGTTAGTTTTCAAGAATTTCAAGTCAACACTCTAGGATTTGATGGTTTAAAAGAAATGTATCAAGATGATGCAAACTTCAAGGATAACTATGCAGCTTGTGAAAATCTCGTTCTTGGTAACATAAGTAAATGGTTGGACTATATGATACAGGAAGGAGTGTTGTTCAAGAACAATAAATTGTGCATACAAAAGTATTCAATGAGGGAGAATCTGATCAAAGAAAAACACAATGGAGGATTGTCAGGACATTTTGGACAAGATAGAACCTTTTCTCATGTAAATGATTTTTATTATTGACGAGGTATGCAAAATCAAGTGAAGAAGTTTGTGGAGAAGTCAAAAATTTGTTAGCATGCTAGAGGGAGATCAAAATCTGAGGTTGTATCATCACTACCCATTCCAAAGCAAACCATGGGATGAAATAATTATGGATTTTGTTTTGGGATTTCAAGCAAATAGAGAGGTAATGATTCAATCTATGTTGTGGTAGATAGATTTTCAAGATGACTCATTTCATTGCTTGTACCAAGAATAGTGATGTGACAAATGTTGTAAATTTGTTCTTTAAATAAGTTGTAAGGTTGCATGGTTTACCCAAAAGTACAATTTCTGACAGATATACTAGGTTTGTGGGACACTTTGGAGAACCTTATGGAATAATATTGGTATTGATCTCAGTTTTAGCTTAGCCTATCACCCATGGTGATGGACAAACGGAGGTAGTAAATAGAAGTCTGTGAAATATTTTGAGAAGTCTCATGAATGAGAACCCTAAGTAGTGGGATCAAATGCTTTCTCAACCTGAGTTTTGCATATAGCGACTCACCAAATAGAAGCATGAGATGATTCCATTCCACATTTGTGGAATTTGTCCTAGAGTGTATATAAGTTTGAGAATTTGGGAAAATAGGGTGAAAAGTGTGATGGTGAGCAGGTATTTTTCTTGTGATCACGATAGCATAAGAGTTGCAATAAAGGGTTAAACACAAATTGCAGGACAACAACCATAAGTATAAGCGGCAAGAAGACATGAAGAGAGAGGATCAAAATTTTAGGTTGGTGATTTGGTCATAGCATATTTGAGGAAAGAGAGGGTTCATGTAGGGACTTATAACAAACTAAATCTTAAAAATATTGGACCATGTAAAATTTTAAAGAAATTTTCTTCTAATGCATATGAAATAGTACTTCCAAGTGGTGTTGGAATTTATCCAATCTTTAATGTTGCATATTTGTATCCCTTCAAGGATATAGAGGATGTTTCAGTAGATGAACTTGTAAGTGATGGAGATCAGACCATATAATGGAAAGAACAACTACCCCGAGCAGTGAAAAAGGAAATCGAGGCAATATTGGATATGAAGGTAGTAAGGAAAACCAAAGGCAAGGAATATTTCCAGTACTTTGTCAAATGGGGAGGACTATTAGTGGAGGAGATCTGACTTGGATAGAAAACAACAAAATCTCAAGTATAGCCTGGAACCTTGAAGACCTAATGAATAATTCTTTTCTTCCCCAGAGTCTTGTGCAGGAGCATTCGACAACAAGTTCTAGAATTGATCTCATTGATCAAAGGAACTATTTACTAAGGGAGTTGGTTCTCTAATTTATGCTATTATATCTGTAATAATTACGAAAATGTCTTCTAGAGACATTTTGTTGAGATTTTATTAGATATCGATTTGTTTGTCATAGTTGTTAAGTTTGTTGCTAAATATTAGGAGTAGATCTCTATTTTAGAAATTTGTTAAGATAACTCAAGATTTATTTGTTTATGAGATATCCTAGGGCTTGAGATATATTGAATGATTTGTAAGAAGCAGAGGGGAGCAAGTGTGTGAGAATGAATATGTAAAAGTGTGTATCGCATAGGTCCAAGAGACCAAGAAGGAAATATATTTCCTGTGTAAATTTACTCCATTGATAAAATGAAAGAACAGAGTGTGTGGTCTTGTTGCTTGTTGTGTGTTTGCATTTTATGTGTTTTGTGTTTGAATTTTTAAACTCTGTGTATAAGCTATCTTGGCAGAGTGAGGAATTTATGTGATTCCAGGAAGAACATGCGTAGTTAATTTCATCAAGTTCTAAAATTTTGTTTAAAATAATATTTCCTGAGTATTTGTCTTTACAGGAACAAACAGTCACAATTTGATGCAGTGGAACATCTTGTAAAGATCCATGACAAGTTAGTATTGTTGCAAGATTAAGTGCAAAGTGGCTTGCTGACACAACGATATTATTTGTTGAATTTCCGCATTAAAATTGTTTGCAACAAATTTCATCAACATTGTTCATTGATTCTTCCATGCAGAGGTATATCCACATAGTGGTATTTCCATGTAGAGTTATCTATGACAAAGCACAATTCAACGATGTAGAAAAAGGAAAATTTGAGTGCCTATTCATGTTGATCCGAGACCAGACAAGCAATTGAATATTGACTGTGACAAAGTGTTGAAAGCTTTGTGATTGTGGGTTGAAGTTGGTGGTATTTTCCATCAAGTAAACTCCAATTCCAAGGTAGCCTTTCATATCATGGTTAGGTCCCTTTCTGGGAACACTTTAAGTTTGTGGGTGCATTCTATAGATTCAATATTGGTTTTCAAGTTAAAATTAGAGCTATCACAAGGGATTCTTTTGTCTAATCGATGTTTACTCTATGAGGGAAAGCAACTTGAGGATCAAAATTGTTTATATGTCTATTGCATAGGTAGATATTCGATCATCATTTTGGTGTTGTGATTGCATGGAGGAATGGTGAATTCTTGAGTGCCTTCAACTTCAAAACCTGTGTGTCTTAGGGATGGAGTGAAAAACTATTCTACTATTCCAAATACCTCAAAGACTTCTCCTATTTCTAGTGCCCATATAGTAGAGCAAGTTAAGGAGGTGTGATTGGTGGAGATCTCAACACCAGAGGTTACTCATCTACATTTCATTTATGAAAAATATGTGTTTATTTACCTATTTAATGGGTATTGGTCTCCTATAATGACTTTGTACTAGTGGATTCACCCAACTTGGATAGAGAAATGTAAGTTCCCTCTTTATTCCAAAGGTTTATTTATTTCAAATTGAGGAAAGTCCCTAGTTTTGAGAAAGTGCTTGACTTTTTATAACTTCTTGGTTCTCAAAATTTAATCCTAACTCAAATGTAAATTTGGGTTTGTCTCTCCAATTTACATTTCACCATTATTTATTTATTAGTTTTTGAAGATATTGTGAATACTTTGGGCAAGTACATAAAATCAAATCTTTAGCAAGTTATAATGGGATTTGCACATAGTCTTGCATTTGAGTTGAGATAGACCTTACTAAGAGTCTTCTAAACAAAATAATTCTCAAATAAAAATTTTAAATACACCCACTGAATCTTTGCCCAGGTTATGAGAACACAATATTATAATACTGGATACACTATATTTCAAAACATTTACAAGCAACTTACCCACATATTCCACAAAAAGATACGATTTAAAAAGATCTAAGATCAACTTTTTAATTTAGAAACTACACTGGGAGTGGGCCAAGGCTAGGGCCAACCCTGTGATTGTAGAAGCATGATCTGCCCAAGAGTAGGATGCTAACACCAAGATTGTAGAAGCATGATCTGCCCAAGAGTAGGATGCTAACACCAAGATTGTAGAAGCATGATCTGCCCAAAAGTAGAATACTAACACAAGATTGTACACTCAAATGCATGATCTACCCAAAAATATGTTGCTAACACCATAGAGTTTGGATGTCTCTTACAAATAACTTCTCTTAAGTGAAATTTCTCTCACAAATAACTTCCACCCTCAACCCCTCTCCATAAGATTTAAACCTCAAACCTCATGAAAACTCAACCCCTTCCCCCTAAAGTTTAAACCTGAGACCTGATGCATCATTCACGGAATGCATGAATCCAGTTTGAGAACAATTATTTGTAAAAGTCCTTGTGATTACCCCATCTTACCTCAACAGAAGGGACACGAGGCAGATCACTCTTTGAGGGTCCCAATTTTTTAACACATGTTAGAAGAGAGGAAATTGCAAGGAAGAATCGTCCACACAAAGAATTTCATTGTTCCGGGGCACGCAACAAGAATGGCGGTGCCCCTGCTGGTTTTAACAATGCTTCAATGTATTTTTTCAAGCGGTGTTCAATCCGAATATTTGGAAATCTAGAGCAATGGAAGAACAGCTCTTACTATTCGGAGACCAGAGCACCGCCGACATCAAATTACAGTTAATCGGTACAGATGGAGGAGAGCACAGAAGAAATCCCCTTTATCTCCACTCTCAAATTCTGAAAAAATCTGAATTTTATGCAGCCTTGTTATCTGAGAGATGGTCTTCGGAGAGACCGCCTATTGAAATGGAGATAGCAACTTTTCACAGCGTCGAGATGTATATTAAATGTATTCGGCTCATGTATTATTCTCATGCAGGCAAGCCCTTGTGTTTCTCAAATGTGGACGAAGCCCTAGCTATTCTACCAGTTGCTTCCGAAATCCTGTTTCAGCAATGTTTGGAGGAATGTATGAGATATTTGAATGCTGTTCGATGGAGTACTAAACAAGAAGTCAAACTTCGAGCCCTGCTATTGTCTTTGGAGATCAATACCTTGCCCGATTTAGCTACCAGACTCGGGATTTGCCAAAGAGAATCAGACAATGGAGGTTTACAGATGCTGGAACATTCTCTGAAAAAAATGCTGTCTACCATTTCGAGCGGTTCATACAATCACAGCGAATATATTGAAGAATATATCGTAGGCTTCTTTGAGGCAAATGCATCCTTCGCAAAAACTTGCAGGTCTGCACTTCTGAAAGAATTTACTGCCAATATCGAACGCGTTAAATCTGATAAGTATGCAATCCTTACTGCTTGTTCTGCACTTTTATGGATACTCAATGTGATTCAACGGTGTGATGGGGAGTTGTTTGAAACAGCGTTCAAATTTTTTTGCGAAGATGCTGAACTTCCTGTTGCAATAAATCGTTCTTATACTGGAAATTCTGCTAGTATTAGTCCATATTCTGGCCTAAAGAAGCCAGTTCTAGGTCTAAATATTCCACTTTTTAATCTGATTGATCAGTTTCTAAATTGTCTGGGCAACGGCGAAATAGTTACTTCTACATCATTTAGGGTTTCTTTTCTTACAAATTGGGTTCCTGTCATTGCTGTGAATCTCAATCACAAGAACAAATTGGAGAAAGGTATAATTAACGTTGCTGAAACCCTACCTCCGGTTGAGCAAAGACGGATTTACAACATTTGGAAAGAAACTCTCACCAAGAACCACACAGAAGCGTTTAATTGCTGGTCCAAGAAAATAGAGGATGTCATCCTCCGCCACAACATCTTTTTTATATGAGTGGTAGTCTTGACTGCGCATTTTAAGACAATGCCTGCAGGAGGACCCGATCAGCCTGTACAGCGAATTTGAAGACAAACCCTGCCGGAGGACAAACCCTTCGGGAGGACCGGATCAGCCTGTACAGCGAATTTGAAGACAAACCCTGCGGGAGGACCGGATAAGCCTGTACAGCGAATTTGAAGACAAACCCTGCGGGAGGACCCGATCAGCCTGTAAGCGAATTTGAAGACAAACCCTGTACATGCAAGCCTGTTTATGTATCTGTAAGTGAAACCACTTTGATATCTCAACAGTTTTGTTCGGGTTTCAGCTTCTACTAGCTATTTTTTTTTCCAATGTGTTGTTACAGGGATATTTCTTTTCCATAATGCCACTCTGCGTCTTGCTATTTTTCCAATGTATTCGCAGAGATATTTATTTTCCTTAATTACTTTGCACCGTTTATTTTGACATCTTATTATTTTCAATGGATAAGGCTAGAGATTTCTTTGGATGTCCAAAGGATTTGTTGAACCAAAATGAAAAATAATGGGTAAATGATCAACACAAATCAATTTTGACAAGTACGTATTCTTGTTTTTCTCTCTTTTTCCAAACTGTGATTTTTTCTCAAAAACTTTGGGCATTGGCTACTTTTGGGTTTTGCTGGAATTTAGCCAAAGTAAATTTAAGATAAAAATAGCTATTTTATGTTGTTTTAAGTGCATTTTGAATGTATAAATGGATTTTAGCATGCCCAAAACCCCACCCAGGACACTAGAATTATATAAATTTAGCCACTCAAATTTGCAAATCCAACCATTTATCACGGTTGGGGCAAATCAAACTTGAAAAAATTACAAAAACATCAAAAATAGAACTTTTAGACTACTGCAAAACTTTCTATTTGATGAAATGTAGAAAACAAAAAACTTTATATTTTGTATTGAAATGTGTTGATTTAGATGTATGATGTTCACATCCCTATATAGTATCTATGCATTTAAAAACTAAAATTTTGTGAAAAGCTTAATTAATTATACTTTTAAATTAAATTATGTCATAATTTGAGATTTTTGGAAATAAGTTTAGAGAGGTTAGATTTATAATTTCATGATCTCTCACTATAGTTACATGATATATAAACTTTACTTTACTTCTTTTTAATAATGGGTGGAGAATCCACTTGAAAAGTTGAACATTTTTAAATATACTAAGTTTATTTAGAGAAAGCCTATGCTTCAATATAACTAATTATGAAAACCTTTACTCTCAAATATTAGTTATTGTTTTCTTATATTTCTTTGTAATATGTTTTGTGCTCTTTAACAATGAGATATAATTTTTTGGGGGAATCCTCAGATGTAACTTTGGACAAAATCTCTAATTTTTTTTGTTGTTTAAATTGTATTTCTGAATGCATAAATGGATTCAACATGCTAAAAAACACTTGTGGCACTTGGATTATATAGATTTAGTCACTCAAATCTGCAGATCAAACATTCCTCACCCTTAAAAATTGGAAAGGCCAAAAATAGAATGTTTAGACTGGGCTTTATTTTTTCATATTTTCATAAAACATATTTTGTGATTTGTGATTTTAAACAAATGTCTTCTTTTATTGTTTTTTTGGAGTACCATGTGAAAATGTATACACATTTTTCAAAAAGTAAAGTTACATTCCAAAATTCTATTCAATTTGTTTGAGTTTTAATATTTTTGTATTCACTAATTATGATAATTAGAGGGAAGTTTATTACAAGATTAAATGGCTCTCAAAACATTGTTTCATACTTAAAGATCATAAAACATGTTATGTGAGAATATGAGAAAACAATGAATTATCATTAGGGAACTTGGGATTATAAATTGAATATCTAAATACTCTAAAATTACCTTTTTAGTTCTCAAAGTGTAGCCCAGTTTAAAGCTCAATCATCTAATCTTGTAACAAACTTCTCTTCTGTTATTTGAATTTTATGGTACAAAAAGTCAGAGTTCCTATCGATCAAAGTAATTTGATGGTACAAAAAGCCAGAGTTCCTATCGATCCAAAATGTTAATTGGATTTTTTATGATCTTGTTTTATTTAAAATTGGGCAAGCCCCTAAAGGGCATTGCTCCCATAATTTCTACCAGATTCTTTTGTTATCAGATATGCACAGAATTTTTTATGATCTTGTTTTATTTAAAACTAGACAAAACCCCTAAGGGCATTGCTCCACCATAATTTCTACCAGATTCTTTTGTTATCAGATATGTACAGAAAAAAAGGTTTGTTTGCTACAAGAATAGCTTATTCCATTGTTTCCATATTTCCAAAACATATTTTTATTCTTATTCCATTTGTTTTTCCATATTTCCAAAAACATATTTTATGACTTGTAATTTCAAACGCATGTCTTTTTACATTGTTTTTTAATATAAAACATGGTAGGGGAAACATCATGACATATTTTTGTTTTTAAAAAACAAAGTTTGGTCTTTCTTCTTTCAATGCTTCATGTGCAAAAAAATTCAAACTTGAAATCACTTCTTTCAATGCTTCATGGGCAAAAAAATTCAAACTTGAAATCACAAAGACTCATGAAAACCTACCTCATTCATTTTTACACTTAATTTAAACAAATATATCATACTCTACACAGCATTCGGTTGGTTATTTATGTTATAAAGTATATGTAACATAACTTATTCAAACAAAGACATCATACAAATAATGTTATCAATTGGATTGAAATTCAATATTCTTTTCAAATACTCAATGCTGTCACAACAACTTGAAGCAATGAAATTTCAAATGCTCAATGTTGTCACAACAACTTGAAGCAATGAAATTCAACATTTTTTCACAAGAACTTTGGGATCACTACCTTTGGTTATTGTTGTGAAGCATATTGTAAATAAGATTCTTTAACCATGTTAGAAAACTCTTTTTAATGTAATAAAAAATCATAAAGCTATAATTAAAACATACCAAATTTTAATTTTCAAGATGATACTTTTGGAATAAAGTAGGAATACTTGCTTTTGTATCATATTATGTGTACTATACATTTTTTCAAATTTTTGATGTTGAATTAACCATTTCATTCTTAATTAAACAGGGAGAGAGTGAATTTATTAACTTTTGTACATTTTTTTAAAATAAAAAGGTGGGTACCTATTATATTGACATGTGCGAGGTACAATGCTGTGTGTGATTCAGAATTTGTCTCGCCCTAATGAGGAAACGAGACATTTGGGCATCCATCCAAAGGTATCTACGTAGCATGGTTAACAAATTAACAAAGTGTGATTGCGACGTCTGCCAGAAGGAAACGGGCGTCATGAAGTTGATTATTTTATCTACTACTAAGTCAGTCTGAAACCTATCTAACATAAAGCTAAAACTGTAACAATTGCACCAGAACCTGTAGGGGCCATGAGGCCGAGCTACCAATGCTAAATCTCTGCGTGCTTCCATCTAGCTTGGAAGGAGTAGGGACGCGCACAAGTTGGACATTGTTTTGGTGGCTTAGAGAATGACTGACAAAAACATGTCAATTGCGCGATGGTCCATGCGTTCAGGCGGAATGTCGATCATCCGGTACCTTCGATGTCGTCTGAGAAGGGTTGAGGTAGGCCAGTCCACCTCTATTAATGCGCTCCCCGGTGGCGTTCCACAGAACCCTCACGACCCGCCGCTTGACCTCCCGTTGCCCCATCGCTCACGGCTCTTGCCTCCGTGATGTTTATGGTAATCTTCGAGAGAACCTCCTCTACTATATAGCATGGGGGTAGGGCTCGGGAGGAGCCGTCTTTGCTACCTGGCTGGTGGAGGGGCTGAGCGTGTCCGCTATAAGTTGCCTTGTGCACTGCTGACCAAGGGACGAGCTTGGTTGCTGGGTATCCCTGGGATGGTCCGGCGAGTTGTTGGTCCGGGGATGGTCCGACGAATTGACCTATGGGTGGGCCTTGTCCTCTCTATCCGTTGCATGCAGACGGGACCTAGTGCGCCTACGTCTTGCCACTATGGCCATTTCTCTCTCAAACTCCTTCTTTCTCCTGCGCCTGGACTCGGCAGCGTACCAAGCAGCCCCTCGGCGTGGTTTCCCGCGAATACGAGGCATGACTGCGTTCCTAAGGATGAAACTAATGTCACCTGTGTTTATCCTAGTGGCCTGGAGGTGCTCCTCCCTGGTTCGGCTGATAGGAGGCCAATTCTTCCCTGTAGTTGCGGAGAGCGAGTGCTCTGCCCGACTAAATTGATAATGGGTGTTCCGAGCCAGGGAATGAGAGTTATAATCGTCCCCCATGCCAAAGCCCCGCCATTACTCTTCGCCATTAAACTCTGCATGCAATAGCCCCGCCGTCGAGTACCTTCGCTCGCGCGAGAGGCCTCGCCGTTATACCTGGCGCAGCATCATGTGAGAGGCCTCTTCGTTATACCTCTGCTGCAACGCATCATGTGGGACGGATGTGCTGGGCTGGGCGAGCCGGTGGATGCCTTAAAGCCGCGTCCTGGCTCTGCCCTCGTGGCTCCATCACCTCGCGAATCACCCCATCCGGGGAAACTTTTGTACATTTTAAATATATTTTTAAATATGTTTATATATCTATTTATAATTTATAAAGTTAATTGGGTTTAGTTTGAGTGGTTTGAAGGAATTGTTAATCCTTCTCACCTAGGTTCAAATCCTGCAAGTGACATGTTGAACTCTTAAAGAGTATATTATTGTAATGATTTCGAGCTTTATTGTTGATCGGCCTTATGCCCTAAAGATTCTAGGGTTTATCTTGGGTACCATCCTCAAAATGAGGGGAAGTACTTCTCTTTTAGTGACCAATCTAGTTCCTTACTTTTCATCTGTTAGAAGTCCTTGGGTAGTGTTTATTATGTATAGATGTTGATGTTATTCTTGTATGATTGTATGGTGATGTGTATATGAAGAAATACACAACTTAGATAAGAAATATTTTTCCAATTTAGTTATGATCCATGCTTTAGCATTACAAAATTAAAATATATCATCATTATCACATAGCTATGTGCTAGTTAAGGTACCCTTACTTGTTATGGGGTAAGTGACATTTTTTTAATGAGACCTATTCAATTAGTTTCACGATAGACCTAGGAGGGGGGTCTAATAATTATTGATGAATTCCTTTAAATATTTTTCTTAAACTAGCAAGGTGTGTCTAATCTTCAAGTGTTCGGGGACTCTCAAGTGGTAATAAACTGGATGAATGAAAATACTAGGATGTCCATTCTATTTTTGAGCCTTATTTTTTAGGAATTGAGATATTATATATCTGTATATAATACAATCTACTTTACTCATG
Organism: Picea sitchensis; assembly: GCA_010110895.2. NCBI lineage: Eukaryota > Viridiplantae > Streptophyta > Pinopsida > Pinales > Pinaceae > Picea > Picea sitchensis. The sequence continues at coordinate 4,958 of SNQJ01S0178398.1, read as the reverse complement.
TTTCCATAGATCTCAACATTGGTGTTGATACTCTCTCTAAAAAAGGCCACAATTCAGCTATCAACATTGGTGTTGATACTCTCTCTAAAAAAGGCCACAATTCAGCTATCAACATTGGTGTTGATACTCTCTCTCAAAAAAAGTCTCAATTCATTTATTGGATCATACTCTTGGAAGGAATCAAAGGATGGACCCCTTGTGCAGGAACACATCCTATCTATCCCTATTTAAGGAGCAACATTTATTGGTTATTCTCGGTGGTCCTTAGCATTGTTTTGGTTTAGTTTTCTATACTTGGAGATAACAGACCTTGTTATAGGTTTGTGGAAAGTTACAAGACTAGCTCTACTTCTCTTTTAGTGACCAATCTAGTTCCTTACTTTTCATCTGTTAGAAGTCCTTGGGTAGTGTTTATTATGTATAGATGTTGATGTTATTCTTGTATGATTGTATGGTGATGTGTATATGAAGAATTCTAGATCTAGTTCAAGAAATTTTTTATAACAACTCTACATACATATTTTAGTGATGCTTAGTTGTTTATGATCCTTTAGATCTTACTAGCAATGCTCAAAATATGTACAAAATGTAACCTCTTTTCATTTTTAATAAATTAGTTTTTTTCCTCAAGAAAAAAAACTACAATCTATGCATGATAAAAATTAGACAACAAAGCATCATAATGACAATCATTACTGAACAAAATAAAAGAAGTGGAATTCTTAACAAAAACAAAAGAAATAAAATCCTTAACAAAACAAAAGAATAAATATATATAGTAATCCTAAGAAGTGTCTTTACGTATAGTGATTTTCCAAATGAAAATCCGAGGTGCACACAAATGAGTGATGTAAATAACCATGAGGCACTATTGACTCATATGGATGCAAGTTGTTTATATATTGTATCGTGTATGTGTCTTTCTTGTTATACTTTGTTATACATTATTGTCATGTATGTGTCATTCTTGTTATTATATATTATTGTGTTTTTCCATTAGCAACAACACCATACAACACTTCAATTCTATATATATATATATATATAAATATAAAACAATAACATCCTATCATAATTAGTTACCACAAAATACAACAACCACATTCAAAACTTAACAAATACTAAATTCAACACCATCCAACACTCATCACCTGCTATAACATTATCTATGATATATTTATGTATCACAATGGGTACACTTATACATAAAATCCAACACTGCATTCTCACTTGTAAATACGTATATGATAGTGGTTTTAAGCAAAGGCCTCATTGACATAAATCATTGGATATTAAATATAGCAAGTGGTACCATGTATTAACTAGTATGCAGGTGAACATTAATAACAATCTACCTATACAACTACAACCATTAAATGTATAGTTGGGCAAAGATTAATTGGCATTCACCATGAAGCTACAAGAATGCCAATAACTAACATTCAACATTTATATAAATATAAACATTGTGTTTTAGAGATTCATCTCTGATTTTGTCTTATAAAAAGTTTTCGCGACAAGAACTAGAAGTAGCTTTGAAAGAGGAAAAAGTCTCGTAGACATACACGAGTTAAATCTCAAGAGGTTGTACACGATTGCGCTGTAATGTTACAAGATTAAAGGTTCAAAATATCTCTACAACTAAGAAGGTGAACTTAGAGAGGACTTTGACAAATGATGATATGTAATGAGTCATATATACTATATATAGATATATGTAATGAGTCATATATATATATATATATATAATGAGCCATAAATATAATAAAAAAATGAGAGGATTATTATTAAATTTGGTTGAAAAGGAGGAAGATATTATTAACTAGAGTAGATATGTAATTTATGGGATACTTTTTCTTCTTTAATTATATATTTAAAAGAATTCATGGTTAAAAAAAAAATTGCATTCAATGGACCTCATTCATCAACATTGTCCATGGAAAGTTATGGGTGGATCCAATCTAGACATCACGTGAACACACATAGAAGGCCATGAATGTTACACTTAGAATTTTCAATACATTATATTATAACCTTAAAAAAGAATATGCAAGAAAAGACAACACTACTACATTTTGGCAAAAAAAAATAAAAAAATGGCACCAAAAGCAACATTAAAATGATGTACATGTGTCCAAAGGGGTTGGATCCAATGGTGGAAAGCGAGGAGTTTTTCTGCATTAAGCAAGGTTCAATTCCAATGAGGGTCGCTTACCTTATAGCCATGGAGACACCTTAAGGTAGTGGTCAAACGTGTGGTTGCACCCAGAGATATTATATTAAAGGATATTGTGACCTGTGCACACATAAGTGGATCAAATCCCACCCCAATGTCCTTCGATTTTAATAGCCCCCTGGGTGTAGAATAGTCGGTGATGGAGTGTATTGTTAAGGCACTATGTTATGTGAAGTCACTAGTTCAGAACCCTTGACTAGCCTTGTGTGTCGTGTAAGGGGCCGCGTTGGCATGCCTGGAGTTATAGTGGTAGCAGTCGGATAACATGACCACATGTCACGCGAATAAGTGTCCAACTAATTGTTGATTTCTCTAGTATAAAAAAATGATGTACATGTAAATACATATGTCAAAACATATGTGACAAAACAATATTTAATTTTTTAATAATTAGTGAAATATCATTTAATGATGCACACAATTATGACTTTATTCACAAGAGTTTATTTGGGTTCATGAGAGTGGGGCACTATGTCAATCCCCACATTTTCAATTTCTCCAAAAAGTTGGGCTTGCATTGTTACAACCTTATTTTCCACCCTAGGAACTCATGAAGGACACATTGATGATATTATGCTAAGACACACTCTTTTTCCCTAGTTTTAGTGATTTTTTAAGACAGTCGCTACTAAGCTCATTGATAGGGTGCGACCATTCACCGTTGAACTCCTTTGCATCTTGTGACCAGTGGCTAGATGCACTACTGCTAACCCACAACCACCTCTATAAACTTCTATATTTGGTGATTCACGAGGAGATCAATGTTGGGTGAGTTGTTTATCTCCTGATATGAGCTTGGAAACTCTCAATCTAGTCGAGTTCACTAAGTTCTAAATATCTAGAAGCTTCTCCTAGTCTCCTCCACCAATCCATATAAGGAAGGTATTCCATGGGCAAGAGGAGGAAGAATCAATTACAAGTACATGCTACAGTATTTTTCAAAGGAGCTTCCTCATACATATCAATCTTAAGGTCAAGTTATCCTTGCTTAAGTGAGGGTTGAGTAGGAGTAAGAGCAAGGAGCACAAGGAGGAAATCGTCATTCACTCAAGGTAAAATAACATTGATGTACTTCTCCATTTTTATAATATAGATCTATGTGTTTTCTCTTGTTTATACTGTCGTATTCAATTGCAAATGATAGATCCGATCTCTCCTTGAGTAGATCAGATTAGATCTATGCATGAATTGTTATTTCCTAACACTTGGAGAATTCGTAGATTGGTGTTTTTTTGTCACTTGTGTGCATGAAGTAGATCGCATGAGGTGGAGTCGCATCAACCAAGACATACAAGGACAACAATTGTTAAAGAGGTATGCCATTCTCTCTCTCCTAGTTTAAAAAGGAATCAATTTGTTTAGATCTAGGGAAACCCCATAGCTATCTATACTCATTGTCTGTCTTGGACCAAGGGCAGGTCTAAGGGAAGTCCGACTTATTAGTAGGATAGATTTATCCATAGCAGAACTGGTGACTCCACTAGGGAAGAATCTTTGATTCTTCTCTAGTTCAAATTTCCCCTTTCTTTTCATCCTTCTAAAACTTTTATGAAGTTTAAAATCTTCCCTATCACTCCCTTAGAGAGAAGATCTTGCAGATCCGTTAGACTTGGGCCATATCTGGTCCTTTTCCCCCATTTTTGTAGAAAATCGTGGCTGATTGATTCACGCCAAGGAAACCATTCGTGGCTTGCATAACCATTAGGCCACGACTACCTGCAAACAATCACTAGTTGAATACTTGCTAGGCTAGGACTACCTCTGTAGGTGATAGTTTTTCATATTTTTTTTTATTTTCCTTGGTCAGATATGAACTTTGCCTAGACTTAGAAGCCTATTAAAGGTCTGATAACATAGATCTTATCCCTTTGTGAGCCTCTTCTTTTTTTGTTTTGAGTGTGAAGTGATTTTGAGGTTTCCTAAGTGTTTTTTGTTGGGTTGCTTGATTGAGTGAGTTCATTGCCTAGTGCATGGAGATCTGGGTAGCATTCCCAACAAATATTTTTAGATCGAGTAGTGTGTCCTTATCCCTTTTGCATCATGTTTGTGTTTATTACAAGGTGTTTCATTTCTAGATCTTTCCTTCAAGTTTTGGGTTTTATGATCCTGTGTAGACATTGGAGTGTGTCGGGGGAATCACTACCAATATCACACAACCCTTTGCTTTTTGTTTTCTAGTTTAATTTGCATATTTATTATCTTAGATTAGAATTAATTTTCATTTCAAAACAAACGAAAACAAAAACAAAAAATTGCTAGGTAAAAGCTCTTGGGTGCTTTGCACAAAAATTGCATTTGTGTGTTTTTGGATTCAAGGATCTTATTCATTTATGTGGTTTGTCTTTCATGGTAGTTGCATGATTGTGAGGTTATCTTGTGGATTTTGAAAACTAAAAATGAACATTTTCTCTTACCTTCCTTAGCTAGAGTTCATCAAAAGAAAGGCCATATAAACTCAACCAAGACATACAAGGAAAACGGTTGTTAAATAGGTATGTCATTCTCTCTTTGTATTGGTAAAGAGTCTAAAACATCATTGAAGTTTCATTTATTCCCTTTCCTAATCAACAACCATAAGAAAAAAAACATGCAATCTAAAATCAATTAGACTATTTTTCTTGGTAGAAAACCAACATAGACAAGATTAGGGCCTTGGTGTAGGATTGGAGATTTAACTCTCCAAGGCCACATAAACTCAACCTAGAAGCCACTAAAGAGTGTT